>CAEMYA010000087.1:102728-145957 GCA_903131615.1 Diplodus sargus
GTGTGTGTGTGTGTGTGTGTGTGTGTGTGTGTACTGTGTGCATAGACTGTGTGTGTAGGCTCCCAGCATATTTGTACTGTGTGCATAGGCTACCTGTATGTGTGTTTGTTCATGCGTGTGTGCACTGTGTGTAGGCTGCCTGTATGTGTGTGTGTGTGTGTGTACTGTGTCCGTAGGCTGTGTGTATTTGTGTGTGTGTGTGTGTGTGCCGTAGGCTGCCAGCGTGTGTATACTGTGTGCGTAGGTACCTGTGTTTGAGAACTGTGTGCGCAGGCTGCCTGCCTGCCTTTGTGTTTGTGTGTATACCATGTGCGTATGCTGCCAGCGTGTGTGTACGTGTGCCTAGGCTGCCTGTGTGTGTGAGTGTTCATGCGTGTGTGTACTGTGTGCATAGACTGTGTGTGTAGGCTGCCAGCATATTTGTAATGTGTGCATAGGCTACCTGTATGTGTGTTTGTTCATGCGTGTGTGTACTGTGTGCCTAGGCTGCCTGTGTGTGTACTTTGTGCGTAGCCTGTGCATGTAGGCTGCCAGCATTTGTGTACTATGTGCATATGCTATGTTCGAGGCTGCCTGCGTGTACACGCATGTTTACATGTACTGCGTGCGTAGGCCGCCTGCCTGTTTGTGTTTGTGTGCGTGTGTGTGCCATAGGCAGCCTATGTTTGTGTGTGTGCGCGTGTTTACTGTGTGCATAGACTGCCAGCGTGTATACTGTGTGCGTAGGCTGCCTGTGTTTGGGCGTGTGTGTGTGTGTGAACTGTGTGCGTAGGGTGTGTACCTAGGCTGCCAGCATGTGTATTCTGTGTGCGTACAGTGTGTGCATAGGCTCCCTGAGTGTGTGTATTGTGTGCATAGGCTGTGTGCGTAGGCTGTCTATGTGTGCGTGCAGGTACTGTGTGCGTAGGCCGCCTGTGTGTGTTTGTGTGTGTGTGTAATGTTTGCATAGACTGTGTGCTTAGGCTGCAAGTGTGTGTATTCTGTGTGCGTAGGCTTCCTGTGTATGTGTGTTCATGCGTGTGTGCATGTGTGTACTGTGTGCGTAGGCTGCATGCCTGTGTGTGTCTGTGCATGTGTATTGTGTGTGTGTGTGTGTGTGTGTGTGCGCGCGTGTGTGTGTGTGTGTGAGCTTAGGCTGCCTACCCGTGTGTGCATGTGTATGAGTGCGTAGGCTGCCTGCCAGTGTGTGTGTAATGTGTGCCTAGACTGCATGCCTGTTTGTTTGAATGTGTGTGTGTTTGAGTGTGTAATGTGTGCAAAGGATGCCTTTGTGTATGTGTGTACTACGTAGGCTGCATGCCTGTGTGTGTGTCTGTCTGTGTGTGTGTGAGGGTGAGCTTAGGCTGCCTACCTGTGTGTGTGTGTGTGTGTGTGTGTTTGTGTGTGTGTGTACACTGTGTGTAGGCTGCCTGTCTCGGTTTGTGTACTGTGTGCATAAACTGCCTGCCCGAGTGTGTGACTGTGTATACTGTGTGTGTAGGCTGCATGCCTGTGTGTGCCTTTATGTGTGTGTGTGAGCTTCGGCTGCCTACCTGTGTGTCTGTTTGTGTGTGTGCACTGTGCGTAGGCTGCCTGTGTGTGTGTGTCTGTGTGTATACTGTGTGTGTAGGCTGTGTGCGAGCTTCGGCTGCCTACCTGTGTGTCTGTTTGTGTGTGTGCACTGTGCGTGGGCTGCCTGTGTGTGTCTGTGTGTCTGTGTGTATACTGTGTGTGTAGGCTGTGTGCGTAGGTTGCCAGCCTTTGTGTACTGTGTGCGTGGGCTGCCTGCCTGCGTGTGTGTGTGTGTGTGTACTGTGTGCTTAGGCTGCAAGCGTTTGTGTACTGTGAACATACAGTTCCTGCGTGTGCACGCATGTGTGCATAGGCTGCCTGAGTGTGCGCGCGTGTGTGAGTGTCCTGAGTGCGTAGGCTGCCTGCCATTCTGTGTGTGTACTGTGTGTATACTGTGAGCGTAGCCTACCTATGTGTGTTTGTGTACGTTGGTGTGTGTGTGTGTATACTGTGTGCCCAGGCTGCCTGTGTGTGTGTATGTGTATGTGTGTATGTGTACTGTGTGCATAAACTGTGTGTGTAGGCTGCCAGCGTATGAATACTGTGTGCATAGGCTACATGTGTGTGTTTGTTCTTGCATGTGTTTGTACTGTGTGCTTAGGCTACAGGCAGTCTAAGCACACAGTACACACACGCATGAACAAACACCGCCTGCCACCATTACTACTGCCATGTTTACAGTGCCTGTTACTCCTGCCATGTTTGTACTCCTGCTGCCGCATTTGTACTCCTGCTGCCGCTGGTTTGTCCTATTGTGTCTGCTCGACAGGCACAGGAACCATTTCTACTGCCAGAATGTGTTTATATGTTGATTCATTATCTGCCTCTGTATTCAGTGACATTCTGATTGTGAAATCATCATTTAATACACCAAAATGTGATTATGGTGTTCTTTTGGACACCGTAAACTATTTTCAAGCTAAATGTTTAAGGGAAAACTAAAATGATGTAACATATGCATGTTAGCATGTTGATCTTGATAATTATCTTAAAGCACCACTGTGCCTTAGTTCAGCCTCACTGAGCTGCTTGCATTGCTCTAAACAATGCAACTGTAACTCTGTAGCAATACAGAGGTGCTTCTCATTTAATTTATTTGTTGTTTTCTCGCTCCTCCCTTGAACCGGAAATTGTTCCTGTCTGCCATCTCGCAGGCCCTCCCAATGCTCTCATTTGTGCTCCAAGAGCGAAGATTGAGGAGTGATCTCTGAGGAGCAATGAGCGCTGACACACGGGAGCTGCCTTAACAGAAGGCTTTTACTAGCAACATGCCCCTTTTATTATTGATTAGATGGTGCAGCAGATCAGACTGTTCTGCTACATCACAGCATGACTGGAGTTTTATACCAGCGTAAAGACAGATAACAGATTAAATGCAAGTGTATCACCATCAAGTTTTATATTTAGTTTGTTTTCTGATTCAGCAGTGAGTTAAAATGTGTCAGCCTGACTGTAGGAGAAGAAAAGCGCCACAAACAACTTTCTACTTCTCTAATACGTGAGGATGATCATTCCCGAGTGTCAGGTTTCTGGTAGTCTCTTTACATGTTGATTTTTGGCAGGTAAAGTTAACTGTGTTTACAATAATATTTAAGCATGTTAGCATGTTCCAGTGTAAATCTACAAGTTACTTGAGCTTGTTTCAGTTTCATTTACACAGCCTGATATCACAAATTAGCCATAAGTTATCATTTGTACAGCATACACTCTATGGCCTTAGACCCGAGATAAGGATAAAGCCCCCCTCCAAAATCTTAAATGTTAAAATATGGAAACATCAGGAAGAAGAACAGCAACAGGCAACAAAGGATGGCTGCTGCTGTGTTTCTCTGAACTGTTGCTGGTTTTCTATCCAACAAAAATCAGAGGAATCCTGCCTAGAACCTAAAATTTCTGTTGCTGATTGAATTAAGAAGAGTCTAAACAGTCTCTACAGCAAAACTGTGGACGTTATTAGCATTTTGTGGAGATTTCTGGCTCTATCCTGCAGAACTTTGGGCCTAGCAGGCCTGGATGACCATGCCACCCAAAGCTTCTAACCACACCACTGAGGAATATGTTACCATGACTCAAGTACGTGAATTGCTGGACCAACAAAAATACTTTTACAGGACTTTGCTTGAACAACAGGAAAAAAGTTTCAAAACCTGTGTTCAGATCATAGTGGACTCTTCAAACAGGAGGACTGATGATCTGTCGAAGCAAGTCTATGATCTCAAGGTGAGTCTGGAAATGACTCAAAAGGAATTTGATGATTTTAAAATCTCATGTAAACCTTGGTCAAAGAACTGTAGCGAAATCAGAACAGACTTGGACACAATTTGCAAAAGCATGATTTCAATCTCAGACAGGCGCTGTACCAGAGGATTTAAAAGTTGCCAAAGTTATTCCTCTGTTTAAAGCTGGTGATCCATGTTGTTTTAATAACTATAGACCCATATCTATTTTGCCATGTTTTTCAAAAATATTAGAAAAAAATATTTACAAAAGGATTCTTACTCATTTAGATTCTAATTCAATTCTTTACAAACACCAGTATGGTTTCCGGAAAAAACACTCCACTTATATGGCTCTGCTTCACCTGATTGACAAAGTTACTTCTGCACTTGAAAATAAAGAATTTACTTGTAGTATTTTCATAGATTTTTCAAAAGCTTTTGATACAGTAAATCATCATATTTTACTGGAAAAGATGTATAAATACGGTTTTCATGACACTACATACAAATGGTTAAAAAATTATGTTTCCAACAGAAGACAGTTTGTTTGTGTTACGGGTTGCTATTCCAACAAAGCCAGACTACTATGTGGGGTTCCGCAGGGATCCATTCTGGGACCATTATTATTCCTTATATACATTAATGATTTGTCTAATGTCTCTAATATTTTTTCTTCAATCATGTTTGCAGATGATACAACTCTAGTTCTCTCTCATTCAAATTTCAGTTCACTGATTAATGATGCTAATGTTGGTTTAACTGCCTATGCTACATGGTTCAGATTAAATAAATTATCTTTGAATATAAAAAAATCTAACTTTATCATTTTCAGTGGAAAAAAATCATATCCCAAGGACTTATCTAAAATTACAATTGAGTCTGTTGAGATGCCTCAAGTGTCTTCTACAAGATTCCTGGGAATTATTGTTGATGAGAGTTGGAGTTGGAGAGAACAAACTGACTGGGTTAGCAGAAAAATAAATAAATCTATTGGTATAATAAGGAGGGTCAGTTATCTTGTCACCACAAACTGTCTCCTTACTCTTTATTACAGTTTAATTTATCCTTATCTTTCATATTGTAATATAGTTTGGGCAAGTACTTTTACTAGTACTCTCTACAAAATCTTGGTCCTCCAGAAACGTTTTGTTAGAATTGCAACTCGATCAGAGTCTCACGTCCCAT
This sequence comes from Diplodus sargus, assembly GCA_903131615.1. NCBI lineage: Eukaryota > Metazoa > Chordata > Actinopteri > Spariformes > Sparidae > Diplodus > Diplodus sargus. The sequence continues at coordinate 107,684 of CAEMYA010000087.1, forward strand.
CGACTCCTTTATTTAAAAAACTACAAATTCTTACTATTTACAACATCAATATTTTTCAAATACGTGTTTTTATTTATAAGATCCATTCAAGTGAAGGGAATATTCCTGAGCATTTCAAGACTTACTTTAAAGCAAATTCACAGGTCCATTCCCACTCAACTCGTCAATCTTCAGATCTTCATCCTCCTAAATTTCTTACTAGTAGAGGTCAATTTTCAATAAGATTTAGGGGTACCAAATTATGGAATGGCTTTTCCCATCTGGTAAAGAACTGTTCTTCCATAAAATGCTTTAAAAGAAACTTAAAAGATCATTTAATGGTTGTTTTGTAATTGCTTTTTTTCATGTATTGTTGTTCATTTTTACACATTGTCCATTTACACATTATATACTCACATTTTCTGCTTTTATATTGATGTTATTATTTTTTGTTATTATATATAATTTGTTACTATTAGTCTTCTGCCTTCAGCTAAGGGCTTTAGCCTATGCAGCGAGCTAAACATATGGCTTCAGTAACCACTCGTGAAGCATCTTTGAGTTTACCGATCCATTTACTTTGTAAAACTGTGTGAAGAGAAACACAATACAAAACTTTCAGTTTTCATGTACAAAACATACATTCACACTTATTTTATGTGCGTAGAATAACCAACCTGAGGTCTCAAAATCGACAATACATAGTATTTTAAACAGCAACACGAAGCTAAATTATAGCATCAACTCTAATGAGTGAAAGGCATACTGTCTTCAGTAACGTGGAACACAAACGAAAGCACCGATAAACATTTCTAATTAATTATGTTTATTTTAACTTACAGATTATGCCTTTAACAAGCGCAAAAGTTGAGGAATTAGACTCCGGCACAGGAGCGACGTGCTTTCGGACTCTGCTGCATGCTTTTCTCCCCCTCAGCGCACTTCCTCCTCCCGACATGCCCCACTAGATTCTCTTAAAGGCGCAGTAACCAGATCAGTTGCAGACTGAGAGCTTGAATCTGACAGAAAACGAACCTCCAGAAAAGAACAAAACAACGACACAAAACTGAGGGACAGAATAATTAGCTTGTTATTTCTTTATGTAGTTTTTATTTTTCATTTTTTGCATGTTAATTTTGTGTTTCCTTATAATACTGTGAAATTTTAACATTATTTTAGGTGGAGGCTTCAAATAAGCCCACTGGGTTTTCTGCCTCTTCCTGCACTGTATTGGATTTGTATTCTATGTCAGTATTTGTGGGGGTTTTTTTAAACTGTGCTAAATTAAAAAAAAAAAAGAAAGAAAAAAAAGACAGATCCCTCAAGGTTGGGCAGTACATGTGTGTACAGAACTATAAGATGAGAGTATGGACAATCAAACTGACAATATTACAAATGGATTCTAAACATGAGTATGGTCAATGGCTCTAGGAAGATGTTGACCAGCCTCAGTAGGAGCAGAGCTGCAAGAGAGAGACAATGGAAGGAGGGGAGGAGGGGGAGGTTAGTTACTCTATAACTTTAAATACATAAAGACAGTCATTTGGACTAAAGCATCATTACAACATTTTAGTCTTAATACAACAGAGCCAATGTACTTATTGTAATTGATGGTATATCCATTCAATACTTATCCTTGAGCACATATGTTGAAGTGCTTATGGTATCGTGACGTCGTTGTGTTGTCTACGTGCTGCCTGTCTTCTGGGTTAGAGCACTGCTGGCGTCTGGTTTGTTGACTGCCGCTTCTGTCCCTGTCTCTGTCCAACGTTTTCGTGTCTGCCTGTCTCTTTTTTGTTTTGTTTTATCCCCTCGTCTCTGTGTTAGTTTAGCTGTCTACCTGTCTGCACTTCTCTACCCATCACACTTCCTCGCAGTTCCGCTCGCTTCCCTCACTCCCGGACTATCAGCTGTGTTAGCCAGCTAGCTAACTGTCAGCTGGCAAAACCTCCACCACCACTGGATTATCTGTTTTACCTCCACTGGATCTACCTGTGGATCGCTTGCTCTTGACCTAGGTGAGTAAGTTTGTGTGTTTGTGGTGGTGATTGTGCCAACCCGTGACCGACCCGCTACGTGTGCTGCTAACAACATTAGCCACACTCTCTGTCAGTTCGTCAAACGCAGCCTAGCTGAGTGCCCTGCTAAAAACATTAGCCCTGCTGTCTCGCTATCTAGCCAGCGTTCAGGGGGGGCGCCCCCACTCCCTTCCTGCTCGTCAGCGGTAGCATAGCTGAGTGCCTCGCTAATAACATCAGCCCAGCTGTCTCGCTATCCAGCCGGCTTACCTGGCGGGAATCCCCATTCCCTGCCAGCTCGTCTGCCTTAGCCTAGCCGACTGCTGACATGGCAATGTGGGCCCTGCCTGCCGCGCGGGTACGGTCCGGGGCAACCAACATCACCCACTCCACCAATTTCAACCCCTGGTCCACTGCTGCGCCCACACAACTCACTGCCTACCAGCTTCTAGCTATCCAGCTGCTAGCCGCTGCCAACATCCTACCTAGCCTCCTTCCATCTGTATTGACTCATCTCCACATTGGATCTTCACCTCTGCTACTTCAGACTCTCTCGACCTCTCCTCTACTCCACCAACTCCTTGCCCTCTCACCTACACTGCCACTGACCTCCACCGCCTCAACAACAACCATCGCCTCCCTGCTGCTGCTGCTGCCACCACTGCTGGCAAAGTAACCAACACCTCCCCCATGGCTTACCTATCCCCTCACTCTGGACTAACTCTCGCCCCCCCCCCGTCATTCCCACTTGCCGTACTGCCAACCTCAACAACCTCCGTTCCTCCTCCCCTGCTCCTCCATCCATCTCCCTTGCACTACTGAACTGTCGCTCCCTCTCCAACAAATCACCTGTTATATCTGAACTGCTACTGGACAATAACCTCGATCTACTCCTCCTCTGTGAAACTTGGCAACAGCCCCTGGACTACTATGCTCTCAACCAAGCCACTCCTTCCAACTACAGCTACATTGCCAAACCCCACCTTTCCGGCCGAGGGGGAGGCGTTGACATTCTCCATAAACAATCCCTGACCATCACTGAACTGAATCTCAACCTCCCATCTATCTTATCCTTCGAACACCTTGCCTTCTTCCTCCCCAACTCTATCACTGCTGTTCTAATCTACCGTCCCCCGAAGCCACACCCATCTTTTCTCTCTGAACTGTCTGAACTCCTCACCATTGCGTCCTCTCTCTCTTCCCGCCTCCTACTGACCGGTGACTTCAACATCCACATTGATCAGCCCAACACCCCACGGACATCTGACTTCCTCTCCCTTCTCGACTGTTTCCACCTCACCCAACATATTGACTTCCCCACCCATACCACAGGCCATATCCTCGACATCGTCTGCTCCACCTCCCTACCCGTCTCTAACCCACATCCCCTCCCCTTCCCCCTCTCTGATCATCTATGCATCATCTTCTCCACCCCTCTACCCTCCCCCCTAAACCTCAAAAATCGCGACATCAAATCAGTCAACCCACTCTCCCTCTCTCAGCTCATATCCTCTGCCTTCCCCCCGACTCTCGCCCCTCTTCCCCTGACGACTATGCCATCATGCTCACCTCCATCCTTTCTGACTCACTTGATTCCCTTGCCCCCTGGAAAACGTCCTCTGTCTCATTCACCAACTCTGCCCCCTGGTACACCCCCGAACTCCGCACCATGAAACAGACCGGCTGCCAACTCGAACGACTTTACAAACGAACCCACCTCACCATTCACGCCGAAGCCTACAAACACCACATCTCCTCCTACCGTGACGCTCTCGAAGCTGCTAAATCTGCCCACTTCTCCACCCTCATCAACAGTACCAACCGGAACCCCCGCCTCCTGTTCCTGTTCTCCCTCGTCAACAAACTGCCCCAGCCCCCAGACATCAACTCCCCCTCCTCACCCGACCTCTGTAACTCTTTCCTCCTCGCCTTTAGCAATAAAATCTCCCAAATCAACAGCTCCCTGACTGCCGCCGTTGGCAACTCCTCCACCACCACCATCCCAGTCCCCTTCCCCCAGAAACTGCCCTTGTTAAAGTCGTCAATGACCTCCTCACCTCTGCAGACTCCGGTGCCCTCAACATCCTGCTACTACTAGACGTCAGCGCAGCCTTTGATACTGTCAATCATTCCATCCTCCTTAAAAGGCTGCGCCAGCAGGGTGTTGAGGGCACTGCTCTCGACTGGCTCACCTCCTACCTCACCAACAGGCAACAGTCCGTCTCCCTCTCTGGCCACACATCCACCCTCTCTCCTGTTACGCAGGGGGTCCCTCGGGGCTCAGTCCTCTGCCCCCTTCTCTTCATCTGCTACCTGTTCCCTCTTGGACACATCATCCGCAAACTCAACCTTGATTTCCACTGTTATGCTGACGACACCCAGATCTACATTCGCACCAAACCCAGCCAAAATCCTCCACTCAACCACATCGAAACCTGCATCTCTGCAATAAAAACATGGCTGTCCCAGAACTTCCTCAAACTCAACAGTGACAAAACAGAGCTCCTTCTCATTGGCACCAAATCCTCTCTGAACAAAACTGGACCCATCTCACTCACCATCGACAGCTCGATCATCTCTCCCTCCCCACTGGCACGCAACCTTGGCGTTATCCTGGACCCCACCCTCTCCTTTGATCCCCATGTCCGCTCCACTGTCAAGACCTCCTACTTCCACCTCCATCGCATTGCCAAAATCCGACACTGCCTCCCCCCCCTGCTGCTGAATCCCTCATCCACGCCTTCATCTCCTCACGTCTCGACTACTGCAACTCCCTCCTCACTGGCATCACCTCTCATTCCCTCCATAGACTTCAAACGGTCCAAAACTCTGCTGCTCGCCTCCTCACTCACACCCGGTCCCGTGAACATATCACCCCCATTCTCTACACCCTCCACTGGCTCCCTATCAAACAACGCATTGACTTCAAAATACTCCTCCTGACCTTCAAAGCTCTCCACCACCTGGCCCCACCCTATCTTTCTGACCTCCTTATCCCCCACCGCCCCTCCCGAGCCCTCCGATCCTCCTCCTCTCTCATTCTGACTATACCACCATCCAAACTCAAAACCTTTGGACACAGAGCCTTCTCCAGAACTGCACCCCAACTTTGGAACTCTCTCCCCCAACCCATCTGTGACTCTCCCTCACTTACCACATTTAAATCCCGCCTAAAAACCTACCTCTACTCACAAGCCTATGATCTCCCCTACCCATAACTACATTCATTCCTGCCCTATCCCCCTGACCCGCTCCTCTACACTCTCCTTCCACTCTCCTCACTCATCAGCCCCCCACCGCTCTTCAATCCATCCCCCCACCTCTTGACTATTGTTGTACCTGTCTCTGTCTGTTTGTCTGTACCAGCATTATCTACTCCACGCCCCACCATTGCTTTTGTTTCCCTGTCGTGCTTTTGTCTTTTGTTATCTTTTGTTATCTTTGTTTGCTATTTGTGTATTATCTTTGTTTGCTATCTGTGTACCTATATCTGTAAGCGACTTTGGGTCCTTGAAAAGTGCTATATAAATTAAATGAATCATTATTATTATTATTATTACCTCTGATGTTTTGTGAGGCCCTCTGGTAGTATAATATGGACTTTGTAGTCCAATCTCTTTCCAGATCGTTTGATCCATGATTTTTTTTTTGTTTTAACTTGTTTTATCACGCTTATTGATTAATCTCCCTACTTCCAACACAAATGCCATATCTGCATAGCCTCATATATGCTTTTTTACCCCTATTGGTTGCGAATGAGATGATTGGAACAGACTTGGACTGATGCATCCAGATTACCCTCTGCCATGAGGCCTATTCTGGGGACCAACAAAGCCATACTAATACCCATGTAGTTTTGATGGGTTTCTCAGCGATCACATATGGATGGAATATTTTGGTGTTCATATATCTGGTCATTTATTGTATGTTTTAAGGAACTGAGCATTTTTAATAGGGACACACGATACCGATAACCGATAACTTTCAGCTCCTAAAGGCCGATACCGATAACCAATAACACACACACGTATACATGATCATGACCTAAGATCACGACATTAATACTATGAACAAACCCAAAAACACTTTTGATTCTTTAAATGGAGATATTTATTTTTTCCAATGAAAAACTATTGGCAAGCCTCTCAAAAAAAATAAAGGCCCCTTGAACTGATGCATATACAAGCATCGGGATTACAAACTGAAAAAGTGCATTCCAGAAGTTCAAAAAATGTTTAAAAAATGTATTGAAAATTGATGCACTGACACAAGTTAGATTCAAACATTTCTATGAAACCACAATCTGAAAAAGTGCATTCCTCAATAACAATAAATAGAATGTGCATAATGCACTGACACAAGTTAGACTTGTCTATGTAAACAAACTGAAAAAGTGCATTCCTCAATAACAATGAATAAAATGTGCATGATGCACTGACACAAGTTTGACTTGTCTGTGTAAACAAACTGAAAAAGTGCATTCCATAGTAACAAAAAATAAACTGGCTTATAGTTCCATTCAAATTAATACCTTTTCACTAAAGTAAATGAGGTTCAATTGTTTTATCGGGAGAGAGATAGAGAGAGAGACAGAGAGAGAGAGAGAGAGAGAGAGAGAGAGAGAGAGATTTTAATACTTCAAAAGGTGGCACATGTTCTGACCTGATATTGCACTGTATTCCTAACACTCAACCTTTGGTTCCTGTACTATTTATCTACCCTTCTACCTCTTGATGGATCAGGGAAAGATTTTTTTCAATGAGAAGCAGCATCTCTGCCTTTTTGCATGCAAGTCTGTTTCTTTCCTCGGTCATCACGTGTCCAGCAGCAGAAAACAAGCGTTTGTTGTTGATGCTAGTGCAAGGCGCTGACAGATATTTCTGAGCAAGCTGGGCCATGCACTCAAAACGGGACAGGCTGCTCCTCCAGTATTCCAGTGGACAATGGCTCACGTGAAGCGTTGGCTCCGACAGATATGACTGGAGCTAAAAGTTAACAAAACACAGCAGAAAAATACAATCTAATTATTATAGCTGCTGCACAGCGATGGGTCGGGTCCTGGCTATTTCTTGGCAAATTTAGGCAATTCTGAGCAAGCAGGAGAATAGGAAGACAGTTGACAACAATGTTCATTTTGGACCACTTGAGGCTTGAACTCACAACTTCTGGAATCAAAGACTGTCATCTATCGCTCTGAGCTAATTGGCAAGCGGCAGTACAACAGTTGCTTCACAAATTGAGTAAGCTATTCACTGTTAATTCACTGTTCATAAGAGAACATTTTATGTTTAAAAATGCCGCTCTTACATTGACTCCAGTTGTTCCCATGAGAGCAGAATTCAAAATGTTCTCAAAAATTCAGTTTTTGAGATACAATTCTGATATTCGCCAAACTCAGATCAACCATGACTCCAAAATATTCTCATTTTTTTCAGGAAGATTGAAAATGTATTTAGCAAGAATTTGATAGTATATGTTTACAGTACTGTTTACAATCAAACATTTTGATGCACTGTAGGCTTAATTTTTGATCAATCAAAAATCCGAGAAACAAGTTTTGTGGAGGACGGTCTGAAGATGCTCTCTAGCAAGTTTGGTGACAATTGAGCAAAAATTGTGGGAGGAGATAAGTTTTACAGGTTTTGAAAAAAACTGAGGGATGTACTTTATAATTTGTAATGAGTTTGAGTGGACAAAACTGTAGCATGTACTGTTGATTTTGTAGGTATTTTTAAAGTTTTTTAATTTAAACGCTTATTGTGCCCCCCCTCCCCCCATGAGGAATATTGACATGTCCTTGGAATTAAGTAAATCTGGCATGGGGCCGGACATTTCTGTAAAGTTTGGTGAGTTTTCGCCCATGGGAAGTATGACTTCCTTGGAAGAAAGAAGAAAGAAAGAAGAAAGTCCTTGGCAGCTTAGCTGCCCGGACCCTAATGATGTTGTTCTGACCATTAACACGAGTTATAAGTTGTGTCTTTAGAATATGTTAAATAAATCTAGACCCTTACTTTTGCATCCACTCTGTTTTTTTCCTCGTGAATGGCAGCTGCAGTGTTTTCTTCCAGTATTGCCACAAGCATTCCCAACAATGAGTTATTTCGGTCATCCCTGCTCCTCTTTTCTGGTGGCTCCTCTGGCTGTGCCAGCTGTGGCACCCAGTGGCGTCATTAGGCATGTGGTCATGTTGTACACAGTGGCTGAAGCCCCCCTAAAAAATTTGGTGTTTTTCTTATTATTATTTTATTATTTTTAATGTTTTTACAAAAAAGTGCAGACAAATTCTGTATAAAGTGGCCAGAATATGAGTTTAAATAAATAATCATATAACCTGTGATTATTCACTTAAATATGACCATAAATCTGTCAGTTTCCCTTCGCTTCATAGTGTAAGGTAGAGAGAGCCCCTTCAGTGCATCGTTATCCAGTTAATTCCACTTGTTCATATAGAGAACACCCACATCACTGAAAATCCAGTCCACGTTTTCCCTGCGACCTTGCTTGCACTCGGTACCTGCAGCGTGTGTACCTTGAAGCACACAGAGCAACTAGAACAGCATGATGAGGAGAAGAACGTGAATGATGAAGAATGGATAAAATAAAGTTTTTTAAGAAAGTAAGTATTCATCACTGCTGGTAGTAACAGTTAGTTAGCTCCAGCAATAACAGCAGAAGTCAGCAGAACAGCAGAAAGTCCCATGGAATTAATGAACCAAGTGCTTCCTGTTTGACTAATAAAAACCTAGCTTGCACACTAGAGCCCGACCGATTTATCGGTGGGACGATATTATCGGCTGGCCGATATTATCAGCCCATATTAGGCATTTTCCAAACTATCGGTATCAGCATTTATAATGGCTGATAAATGAATATTTGAAAAATTAAATATAAACGGACGAAACACCCTCCAACCATGCTATGAGTGTTGGTGTCCACCAGAGGGCACTCTACAACAGGCAGAGTCTATGCCATCTGATTGACATACAGGACTGCCAGTCTGAGATCTTCTTGTCGGGTCACACTTCACGGGTCATGGGTCGTTATGCATGCGCAGACGCGCTAGTTACTGCAAAACACAAGAGAGCTAAATGACCTGGGGTCTGTTTCACAAAGCAGGTTCAACTAACTCTGAGTCTAACCCTGAACTCTGAGTTGATCTACTCTGAGATAGGAAACTCTGAGTTTTTGGTTCCAGAACAACTGATTTGGGTTAGTTTGATCAACTCAGAGTAGTTTCACGTGGAGTTAAGCACGAGCACCTCAAGTATAAAAAGACAGCATCAATGGAGCCCCGATTCGACGAGTCACCATGGCAACGGGGATGAGGAGCAGGGGCGCCGCCAGGAATTTTGGGCCCCATGAAAAAAAATCTAGTTGGGCCCTTGTATAGGTTGCCCATGTCTCAAAGGGCCCCCTGTCAGTGCCGGGCCCTTGGAATCATCCTCACCTTTCCCCCCCTGGCAGCGCCCCTGATGAGGAGGGCTACGTTTTTCACTCCACTGGAATTGGAAATACTAATGCGCTCATACGGTGAGTTTGAGCACGTTTTTAGAAGGAAGTGTAACACCGCTGCAGCAGCAAAAGAGAGGGAGACGGCGTGGGAGAACATTGGTGCTCGGGTCAGTGCATAAGTTTAAATGTAGTCCCTTGCAATCACAATAATATTACAGGGGGAAACTGCTTGAGTGGTAGCCTATTAATTTATTTTATTTAGGTGCAATCCCGCGGGGGAGCAGCAGCTTAAGATGAAACATAAGAATATTGTTCAAACAGGTAAGACCTCGGCATAATCTCATGGGGGTACCTCATTTTGATCATGTTTTACATTGTAAAGTAAATATTAAGTGGCTGTTTGACTGTACAGTTGTTTTATCCCCAACATAATGCTGTTTTCACACACATAAATGTCTTCTCATCTATATCATGTTCTGTTAAATAATTAAGCCTATTTAAACGAACACAGACTTCTACTTAGCCAACAGAAAGAAAGCAGATGCACGTAAAACGGTTTGTGGCCCAGCACCGCCACCTCTAACGGAGCTGAAAATGATAAAGATGGGTAGAAGCCGTTTCAGGGCGAGGCACACTTTTCTGACCGCTCTGCGTACAGTTGCCTTGCTGAAGTGCTCTGCATCTCCGATGTTGTATAAAAAACTCCCATTTGCAAAAAAAAAAACGCAGCGCAACACACAATATGGGATGTGAGAGCATGACTTCGGTTGGTAATGTTGGAAATGTAAGGACGGATTAGGTTGTGTATGAAAATGATGGACTGTGACGTGAAACGGTACCGCTCAAAAAGATAATTGTCTGGAAATGCAAGAACATCTATGCGTGGTCTGATAATCATCTCCCGACGAATATTTAATTCTCTGCGCAGTAATGCTGCACCTTCATCCACGGGATCATTATCAAAAGGACATGCCATGGTAGTGAAAATAGTCGCCGCCTAATATAACTTCTAATGTAGGACTACTGACTGATTTTTGCAATGATTTTCTCAAAAAACAGACAGCAGAAGTATACTATGCCAAAACTCGCCTGCTGACTGAATGAATGAGGAAATCAAATACCGTGTGTGGCTGAAAGAGGGCGGAGACAGAGAGAAACTCGAGGTTTGTTGAGAAAAACCTGGTCCCGACCAGGTTAGGTTCATAGAGTATGTTACCATGGTAACTGACCGAGAGCTTACGTTACCTCTCTCTGTGAAACAGGCTAGTTACCCCTCTTTCTCTGGTTTGAGTTACGTCCCTTTGTGAAACGGAAAAATCAGAGTTTCCCTCATTTCAGGGTTAACAGACTCAGAGTTTTCACTAAACCTGCTTTGTGAAACGGACCCCTGGTTAGCGGCTTCAATTGATATCAACAAAAGAAAGGATACAAAAACATGTGCACCTGTCTGATCTGTCAAACTACCATCGTTATTCCGAAGAAGGGGGATGTTGAGAGGCACTTTCAAACTGTTCATAAAAAGTACAACACTGACTATAGTGCAAACCAATACTATATGATTTCATGTTATAATATGGGGATGAGCAAGTACAGCATTCTCTGCATCGGTTTAGCAATACGAGTTTAACTTGTTTTAGATATAATGTTGGATACGACCCCAAAAAGCTTGTTAATATGGGTTTCTTTTTGCAGTGCAGTGCGGAATACACTCGTAAGTCCGTAGCTCAGGGAGAGCCAGTGTATGAGGTAATTAGTTTCATAATGCAGAGTTCATAAAAACATGAATCCCTTATCATAAAAGTCTTGCAGACTCAAATTGCTGAGCTACTTCAGGCTTTAATGGGGTGAATGAATCAGCATGTGCACTCACTGACAGAAACATTAGCAGCTATAACAGAGTGACGTTAAGACTGCAATGCTCACTAGCAGAGTAAACACAGGGGCAGTGCTGAGAATTGTATCACATCCCAGCCACAGTGAACAGATGGATTAGCAACTGCAGTCTCAAGAGCAAGAAGGAACCTTGAAAGCAGTTAAGTTCCTCTGGGGTCCGGCTATCTGCATGTTTCAATGAATACATTTATTTTTTCTGTCAGTCTCTAATATAAACTCTAATACAAACTAATACAAACAGCCTCCCGGTGTGATTGCAGTGCTCTGGTGGTCATTGAGAAGGTCCATCAGAAGCAGCTAAAACTGACTTTGAAGGAGGAAAGAAAGTTATTCTGTCACTTTATTCATACTATGGATTTGAACCAGTACCTTTTAACAGTCATTGAATTTATTGGATTAAAGGTTCCTAATTATACCACTGTCCGCGGTTTACTTGATGGTGGTAAAAGAAGGGTTCACTCACACACTCAGTGTGTGTGTGTGTGTGTGTGTGTGTGTGTGTGTGTGTGTGTGTGTGTGTGTGTGTGTGTGTGTGTGTGTGTGTGTGTTATAGGATCTTGTCATGGAAACTGAGCAAAGTTGCCACTAAATCATTTGTATTTGTTATTGCCTTCTTTGTCTTCTGTCTCATGGGCTCGTCAGAGTGTTAGTGCTGACACTCAAGCCTTACTGCTCTGACAGCACTGAAAGGGACAATTATTTTATCGCCTGCACTACAGTCTTCATTCTTTCTCAGTGTCTGTGTGGAAATCCCAGCAGATCATCTTATCACTCTGTCAAGAATAACAGCCTGAGAAAATGGGATTCTTATACCTCTGTGTATTGTCTTGATTCATCGTTCACATGAAACCCCTGTGTGTAAAGATGATTTATGATCATATTTGCTGGCCCCAGTGAAGTATTTTTTGGATTAATAGATCATGTCCAGCTTACATCTCTTAATACCATGCACGCCTTCATGTACATACCTTCATGTTTTGTTGTGAAAGTTTTTCCTGATTTTCCTGAATATCTCTGAAACATACCGTACATTTTCCCAACAAAATGTAATGTAACTCAGCGTCTGGCATCCATATTAGAGGCACACATCACTCTGCAACAGCAGTCGGCTAATGGAGGAATTTTTAAAAGTAGTAGCTAGGATGGTTCATTTCTGTACCATGTTTGCCTGGAGAAAAACACATTTAACATTTGTTTGTGGTTGTGGTCTGCTTTACTATCACAATGATTATCACTCTAGTAACTGCAGAGCCAGAAAAACTGGCATCGCCTTAAAAGATTTCAGATTTGCACTGGCTCTAGTTACGGCAGAGCCATATGATTATGATTTCCTCTTTAAGCATCAAGACATATCTTTAGACATAGCCTCACCACTGGACCTGTTGGCCCCCAACATGAGCAATCAGACAACTAGATGAGTTTTAAAAACCCATTTAACCACTACTATCTAAAATGGTCCTGAATCCAAAATATGTAATCTTATCTGAGGTGCCAGAGCACTGGGACTGAGTTGCATCTGTAGAAATCAGATTGGAATCGCATCCAAATGTTGGCTGGATCCTATTTCGAAAAAATAATCCAATTTCATGTGATTTAAATCAAAATCAATGTGAATACAGTCAAGATGTGTCAAAAAAAAATGATTTGGGCTTTGGATGGAGAAGCCTTAATCACAAATACACTGAACATCACAATGCACAGACAAAGGATTTCTGGTCTAAAATGCAGACAGAAGTTCATGCACAACATTTTAAAATGAGAGATTTCTTTGGGAAATGTTTGCCTCTATTATTGATGAAGGTTCTCAGTCATCCAGGTCTCCGTAAATCTTGGTGCTATATCGTAGACAACTGGACTTTATTCAGTTTCTTGAAGACATTTCACCTCTCATCCAAGAGGCTTCTTCAGTTCTTACCTGGAGAGGAGTTTGCTGACTCTGTGTGGGTGTGTCCTTAAAGAGTCTTTAGAGCCACTTGTGGGTCGTTGGTCAAACTGGCCTTCATGTGGGTTTCTAAAGGCCCCCCCACACTGCCCAGAGTCAAACCAACAGCCAACTGCTTTTATCAGACCACTACATTGCCTCTCGTCTGACCCGTTCGGCAGAAAAGTTGCATTGAACAAACCGCTTCGACGTGCTGCCAACTCCACAATAGCGTGTACGTTCTGCGCTTGTGCGAGATGCAATAAGCCTCCTTAACAGCGGGTGGCGCTAGTCTCGTGCCAGTACTCCAAAACATGAAAATAGGAAATGACGGAACGGAGTGCATAGAAAAATAAAGTGCACACAGTATTCCGCCCTTCCTACACACCGCACTGATTCGCTAGCACACCACCAATTAGAATGGTCATACAGCTAGCACACAACCAATCAGAGAATCCAATGACTCAGACGGCCAACAGCCCACCTTCTCAGACTTCACATGTTGAATCGGAGCAGATGCTGTCCACACGGTTCCAAAAGCTTCCAACCCAGCTGAACACACCGAACAGATTTGTTCCCGAACTCGTTCGAGTCCCCTAAACGCTTCAAACGGCCAACGTTGGCCCGGTGTGTTTTAGACTTAAGGCTAGTTGAACCGAGGAGTGATTGGTTGTAAAGCTGTCTGGGGAGAAAACTCAGTACAGCATTGTAGGTGGGTGATAAATAAAGGCAGGAACACACTGGCCCAACCGTTGGATGTCTGAAGTGTTTGGGGAGACTCGGATGAGTTCGGGAACAAATATGTTCGGTGTGTTCAGCTGCGTTGGAAGCTTTCGGAGCCGCACGGATGTAGTCTGCTCCGATTCAACATGCAAAGTCTGAGAAGGTTGGCTGTCAGCCATCTGAACCATTGGATTCTCTGATTGGTTGTGTGCTAGCTGTATGACCATTCTGATTGGCGGTGTGCTAGCGAATCAGCGAGGTGTGTGGGAAGGGCGGAATACTGTGTGTGTTTGTTTTTCTATGCACTCCGTTCCACCATTTCCTGTTTTCATGTAGCGCTACCCGCTTATTGCATCTTGTGCAAGCGCAGAACGTACACACTACTGTGGAGTTGGCAGCACGTGGAAGTGGTGTGTTCAATGCAACTTTTCTGCCGAGTGGGTCAGATGAGAGGTAACAGAGTGGTCAGATAAAGGCAGTTGGCTGTTGATTTGAGTCTGGGCGGTGTGTGGGGGCCTTAATGTCTTAGGCCACCTCCTCTGTTCAAAGACGGTCATTCCAGTTTGACATAGATGGATTCCTTTTCTCTTCTTTCAAACCATCTGTCTTCTCTGGCCAAGATGTTTACATTGTTTTCCTTTAAGGAATGATTTGTCTCCTCTCCTCCTTTGTCTCCAGCAGAACCTTTACCTGAGGAGTTGACCCTCCTGTGCTATGCCATTCATTTATGGAGAGGTTGTTTTTTGGTCCCCAATGTACACATCTGTGCATTCCTGGCTGCACTGAAGAGCATAAACTACATTACTCTGTTTATACCTGGGTGTTTTGTCTTTAGGATGGACAAGTTTATGTCTCTGTGTGTTGGTAGGTTTTAAAGGGAACTGGGATATGATGTTAATTTAAGGTCCTCCTGAGTTTGGACTGTGTATATACACACACACACACACACATATATATGTAATCATATATATAACACACACATACACACTTCTGTGGAAATAAAATGGAGAAAACAACCACCTCCAATACACACATGAAACACCACACACACACACCCACCCTTGCGCATTACAGTGTGTATCATGCTTTGCCAACAGTTTTTGGAATTATCTTCTCTACTGTACTCATGGGGTCGAGCTAAACATTAGCACACTGTAACACACACACACAATCATCCACAGCTAACAGCTTGAGTGTGTGGGTGCGTTGTGTGTTTGAGCTACCCTAAGGGCACCACAGTGAATAGTGTCTGAAAGTTTGTGTGTCTAAATATACACCTGTTTTATGTAAAGTAAGCACAAACAAACTCACACAAACAAAGTGCAGAGCCAGAGCTGTGTCTACGATTTCAGTTATTATTTTCAGTTATTCTGAACATTCATTAAATGTTTTGGCCGCTATCTCTCTCTCATACACACTCACACACACACACTCTGGCCATCCGACTACACTAATTACTGTTTATCATTCATCCATGGAGGTTAACGTAAAACTGTTCTTTTAACATTTACCAGCCTGCATAATTTTAGATATGAAAGATCAAATGCCTATATAATGTGTTGCATATAGTGCTGACATCATCCACCCTCAAAACTCTGTTCTCATCAACCTTGCTTCCAGCAGCAGCAGGTAGTGTACACTCCTGTACTGCATCAAACAGCAGAGAGACACAGTTAGACAGCAGCTGGAGAAAAAGACAGACCAAAGAAGAGTGATTGGTTGATAAGAAAAGCATCTCCAAATGCATAATTATTTTTGCTCCACACCTTCTGGATATATTATAGACAGGTGTAACGATATTCTTTATGTTTCTTGATTGATCCTACTAACACTTTGTTTGTGTACCTGATATACAGTCTATCTTCTTCTTCTCATTGTTGCCCAACACAAATTACTCTTAAACTATTAAAACACATCAATGAGCCACACTGGCTCAAGACAGGCTAAGATTACCTTCATTACCAAACACACACTTTAGTGACCGCACAGTGCAGCTGGTATTGTTTTCATCGGTGTATGATTGCATGCGTGTGTGTGTGTGTGTGTGTGTGTGTGTGTGTGTTTGTATGTCATTCTTGAGCCAATTTTTTAGCTACTTGGAGGCAGTTTTGAGTACTTTGCCATATGTTTTTATTTCTGTCGGTCTGTGAACAGATTTTTGTCAGCATAAAAGTGTCACAAAACTCTGCACTATACAGTCATGAAATGGATGTCTAGTTGTGATTCAAGATGAGGCTTAGTTTGAAGCTGATCCATGAGGACTGAGTCCTCATATAAGAAAGTAGCAATTACAACTGAGTATTCGTGCATTGGAACATGAAAGTGATGACAAGTGTGTGATCCCATTGCAGGATGGTCTCTAGTTTATTTTGACTCTGCCCCACACCATCCAGTGTTCACATGTACTCACTAA
The DNA here is from genome assembly GCA_903131615.1 of Diplodus sargus. Classification (NCBI taxonomy): domain Eukaryota; kingdom Metazoa; phylum Chordata; class Actinopteri; order Spariformes; family Sparidae; genus Diplodus; species Diplodus sargus. The sequence continues at coordinate 124,083 of CAEMYA010000087.1, forward strand.
AGCACATAATGTGTATCAATCCAACAATGAGTCACACAGTCAGATAATCAGAGACTCTGTAGCCTTGATGTTGACCATCCTTTTAAAATTTTGTCTCTCGTGAGACCCACAACTTCAGGGAAGTGCTGTTCCTTTCAAGCATGTCCTTCAATGAATACAGTTTTATCTGATGTATATTTGAAGGTACAAATGTTCTTGGCAACACAAATAAGGGGAACACACTGGCCACTTTAGTATATCTCAGGTCTGCTCTGCTATGATGACCTAATTCAAACAGGCTATGTGGAGTGTTTATGGACATAAATCGCTCTAATGGTTTAATTTAATTTATTCTCATATTTTACCACATTACTTCTAAAACTGGACAAGATTGAGGGCCTAATTTATAAAACTGACTTCGATTTGGAAAAATAAATATTTTTTGTTTTCTGTTCAAGTCACACTTAAGATCAACATGCGATGTGTATTTGGTATGTCTCTTATCTGTTTAAACATCTGAAAACTAGACAGTTATTGAATTGATATACAGATGGGTTATAGATAAAATTTAAAAAATGTATTTTTTTCAGTTATCCTCCTTATGAATACTGCATTGAAACAAAAGACAGGGACTCGTGTTTTTGTATGTACAGTTGACATTTATAGAGCTAATACAAAAGCACTGTGGTACAGATCATTTATAAAAAGTAAACCATAAACATGACAACATAAATAGTTCAGAATCCTGATCGGTGAAACACATCTTGGTCCCCTTCCAGCGTCAGGGTTAAAGCCGAGGCAGAGAGTGACTTTGGATTGTGGTGGAAGAAAAAAGGCTGTTTTATTGCTTTTACAACTGAATGGATCTACTACTAGTGTAGAGCTTTTTTACAGATGGGAGATTTAGCCCAGCCAAGTTTTATACAAATAAATTAACTCTTTAGTCCAACACATGTTGTCCAACACTCTCCACCATTGTTGAACACACAGACCATCTTACACGAGCCTGTGAGTATAAAGCCTACATGATCTCTAATGGCCTGGGTTTCATTCAGTCTTTCCTTAAACCATGATGGTTTGAATGCTGCTTTAGAGGTGTTCCCAACCTGACTGAACACAGTCCTGAAGGACTCGTCTAGGGTTTTATTTAACTCCAAGATAATTACAATATTTTAAAATACTGATCAGCATAAACAATGCATAAAAATCATATCACCGCCTCCAAACTCAGAACAGACAAACAACAGAAGCTGGACGTTGAGCCTTTGCTGTGTGGAAAGGTTTAGTTCAACTGGTGTATACTGTACTGTACTGTTACTTCATTTTTGACTATATCAGACACCTGTCAAACAATACGGACTAAACAGACAAACATTTAAAAAATCAGACACAAAAATACTGATTTCCAACTTTTGATAATTCATTTTCACACCAGGACTGGTCACACCATGCAGAAAACAAAATTAATCTTTCCAACATTGGCAGTGTTAGAGGCTTGGGGGGGCAGGGGGACTACGAGTGAGGCTATATGTTGAAAAACTTTATCTGGTAAGCTAACCACTAAGACACTGGGAACAACTGTGCTGTGCTCTCAGCACTCAGAGGAAGGTTAAATAAAAGTGGATGGTGACACAGCTAAGCAGTTACTGTTGCTTCTGCCATTTTAGACTCCACTGTTCCTTCAAAAGGTCAGACTCTTACAGGTCAGTTTGCTGCTGGTTAAGAGAGCTAATCAAAGTTCATCACCATTGGGGCTGTTGGGCCACCATGCCATATTCTGTGCTAGTCTGTTTTTATTGCCAGATTAGGTACTTGTACATGCGTGAAACACATTTTCAACTAAGGCATATGACTTTGTCTTTGAGGAAGAAATAACAGAAACATTGCCATAGAGTTCTGGCAGCATTATGCTGTGGGGATGTTTTTCAGCAGCAGGAACTGGGAGACTAGTCAGGATAGAGGGAAAGATGAATGCAGCAATGTACAGAGACATCCTGGAAGAAAACCTGCTCTTGACCTCAGACTGGGGTGACGGTTAATCTTTCAACAGGACAACGGCCCTAAGCACACAGCGACAACGACTTGAGGCTGTAATTACTGCCAAAGGTCCCACAACAAAGTATTAAGCAAAGGCTCTGAATACTTATGTACATTCTATATTTTCATTCTTTATTTCTAATAAATTTTCAAACATTTTTAAAAAACTTTTTTCATGTTGTCATTATGGGGTATTGTGTGTAGAATTGTGAGGAAAAAATGAACTGAATCCATTTTGGAATAAGGCTGTAACATCATGAAATGTGGAAAAAGTGAAGCGCTGTGAATACTTTTTTTATTCGCTGTATATGATATGAGGTAAGAATGACTGAGTACACTGAAAGGATGATATGCGCCAGCCTCTGCTTATTAAGTCTTTTTATCCTGTTAATGCCTGTCACACTCCTGCTGGGTTTGATCTTGTTGCTCTGTCTCTATGTATTTCCAGGCATGTATGAATCATAGTGTGTGTGAAAATGTGTGTGTTCCGTTTAAGCTGGGATTGTGCTTATCAGCAACTGAACTGAACGACTATGTGGTTTCTGTAAGACTCCTGAAAAAGAGACATACATAGATTTATAATGATTTTTTCGTGTACTGTTCATTAAGTAATATTTTGAGGAAATTGCATAAAATTTGCATGTGGATGCATAGACCTTAAAGAGACTGGACAGGACATTTATTTACTCTTGAACATTGCAACACTCAAAAATGTTTTCTCCCAAGAGCAAACATATTCACCTTTTTTGTGTGATTGCTGATGTTTGTTTAAAAGTATATCCTGTATCAATTTGTGTATGTGTGCATGATTTTGTGTGTGTTATCCGTGTGTGTGTGTGTGTGTGTGTCATGGGATCTGGAGCTGCAGTTCTTCGTCCTCCTCGTCCATGTCACTGGCTGGACCATCTTGGTGTTCAGCACTAAACCGAGCTGTTCGCATCTTCCCAAACAAACCAGGATTCTGCTGCTGCCGCCGAAGTCTGGGAAAGAGACACAAAGAAAGAGAGAGAGACAGAGGGAGAAAGAGAAAGACAGAGAGAGAGACAGAGAGAGAGGGAGAGACAGGAAGAGAGAGAGATTCCGAGAGAGAGAGAGGGAGAGGCAGAGAGAGAGAGAAAGGTTGCAAAGGGTTAAAATAACATTATGATGCCAAAGAATATGACAGTAATGCAGATAAGTTGGATATGCGGATGTGTTGTGAAAATCTATGATAACCTACACAGTAATGGCATAAGAAAGGGAACCAGTTGAGAGAAATGGAGGTTTATACAGTGTGACCTGAAAAGAGTCAACACATCAGACAACTTTACGCTCTGCTTGTGGTTTAGTTATAAATTTACAACAGCTTCAAGATGTAACGAGAGTAAAGAGCACACACATTGGTAGTGTATGAAGTGAGTCAGACTCAGTATAAACCAGTGCCCACTAAAGCTAAAGTAATGGATTTTGGATGGAAAGTTTATGTGTGCCGAGAACAAATGAAAACACCAGGGAATATGTGATCTACTTGGCAGAGTTGATTTCAATGAGCCACAAAATTAAAAAAAAGTTTCCATTGCCCTCTGAGTTGTACACATTCAAATTGATTTAAAAAGGCAATAAGTATTGATTCTACTCAGATGGTTTGAAGCACCAAGGCCTAAGCCCTCTGTCGGGTAGTCATTTTAAATCCCGGTGAGCATTTCAGTTGGTGTCTCCCCTGATCCCATACTGTTTGAACAGACTGTAAGAAGAAGACATTCACATCTCACACCACACACCATCTTTGAACAGAGACAGATGTTATCATCTCACCACATTCACAAACAACCACAAGTTGTCACTTGACCAAAGTTCAACACTTTGGTCGCATGATGACATCTGAGCCATCTACAACTCAGCAAACCTACATCTGATCACTGGCATTCATCTTCAACCTTCTTTTGGTTCATCTCTTCAATGGGTTATTTTTTTCTCCACCCTCCACCCGCTCCTTTTGATTGTCTCACCTTTAAAAAAAAAAAATCTGTTCTTTTTTGCCAGTATTTACGCTGCACATCTTTCCAGAAGACATTGATTTTTAGAAAAAAGTAGGCAAAGAAACACTCCTGTCTACATCATTGGCGTTGAAGTGGAGCAGGTGTACAGTTATCAGTTCTTTTGAATTACCATCACGGAGAAAATATCTTGGTCATCACACATCTACACGCTGGTTAAAAAAGCACAGAAAAGGCTCAACCTCCTATGTAAACGTAGGAAGGCTGAATTCTGGAGTCTGGTAAACTTTTACAGAGGAGCAATAGAAATCCTCCTGCCTGGAAACATCACAAACTGGCATGGTTCATCCCAGCCCAGGACAGGAAAGCTCTACAGTGGGTAAAATCACCAGAAAACATAGTGGCATCTGCTACCATACCACCAGGCTACAGAGCAGTGTCACTCTCCACGCTATGACACTCCTGAACTCCTCCTCAACTTCCCATTTTCTGAAATAGATGTAGCATAAATGACTATAACATTGTTTCGTTTTTAAACCCTTCTGATAAATGACAATAAATGTACTTTACCTTGGAACCTTGTCATTTAATAACAGAGAGAGAGAGAGAGAGAGGGTTGAAGGCTTTCGCAAAAACATCCGAACACTGGCTCATGTTGCCCTCATCACAGACGGAATCATGAGCAACCACTGACTGAAAGACAATGTGTGTGTGTTTGGTTGCCATGTATTACAGATGTATAAAGACAGTAATATTTGCCAGAGGTTTCTCCTAATATACACCACAACAACAACAGATCATTGCGGCGACTCCCTAGGGACACCTGTCTCACCCTCAGGGCCCGGTCATACCATTAGTCATTTCAATTGAATCACCGTGATCAGTGGATCTTTAATCAGGAAGAATTTAAATATAATCTCATAATTAAATCATTTAAATTACCTCACAGTCTTAAGTGTTCAATATTTTTTTTCCCTGCTAGTTTTGTGAATGTTGACATGCAGATTTGCAATGTTAACCATGACCATACTGACAGGTATGAACGAGGATGTGATATTACAAGTAGGCTTCTTGAATGACCCGTGTGAATTATTTTCCCATTAACAAGAGAACTCAATTATCGATTGAATGTATTTTTCAATTGCTTTCTCACTCTTATTTCTCTCCAACAGCAAGATGATACACACATGCACACATGCAAGCAAGCATGCCACACACACACCAGGCTTTCCACCTGCAACACCTGCGGCCTGCCAGGCCTAGGCATTGTGGAACTTTTGAAAATGTACCTTTAAGATGTTCTTAAACTAAAATGTGTTATAGAAGTATCTAACTATCCTACTTGAGAGAGAGAAAAGAAGAGCATGTGTGTGAGATGGAGTGTGACGTTTACACTAACATAACTGTGAATGTAGCAGTACAGTGTGTGTAAACTTTAAAGCTGTTGTCTGTGAATGCTGACAAACAGTAAATGCTCCAAATCCTAAAAACCCAAGTCTGACTTAGAGACAACTGTGACCAAACTTCAAACTCAAGAACCAAAATGTGGCTTTAAATTTCTTTGAAAAACACATCTCTGTAGTAGTTGCTGCCCTCTCCTAATACTTCTTACTCCTCAAATAAACCACAAGACAACACACACACACACACACAGGCACATTAACAAAGACTAGCTGAGGACTCAATCATGATCCAATTTTAAAGCTTATTCCCTTCTGACATACTGAGTGTGATACACACACACACACACACACACACACACACACACACACACGTGTCATGCATTCAAATTGAATGAAAAAAAAGCCAGAATGAAGAAAAGCTTAACCTACAAGAACACACAGAATTGTGTCAGTTCCTGAAGCTGTTACCATGCCGACACGCCTGTCACTCCTTCTACAGAGCAGAGCAACAAGAGAGCTGTCTGTTACTATGGTAACCTGAGACTGGGAGCTCAGCGATTGGCTGATGGGTGGCGGGGCAATGGTGTGGAAAAAATGGGGAGAATGCAGAGGGAGAGGCAGAGAGAAAGGAGATGAAGACTGTGCAAAGCTGATATTATGTTAGAGCTAAACTGAAGGACGGGCAACACACACTGAGCACAGGAAGCTAATCTCTGGGGCTCAGTCTGACAGCACAGATGCACACACACACACACACACACACACACCCCTGAACAGGCTGCGTGTGTGACGTGTCTTCATGGTTGTCTAGTCATGTTTGGGAGTGTGAGAACTGGCAGAAATTCCGCTGTTTATTAGGGCTGTAACGATACATGTGTCGAAACTGAAATAGCGACACTCAGATCCACGAACCTGTGTGAGAAGGCAGAATCATGACACAACTTCCAGTCCAGATCCAGCCCTATGAGCTATACGTAGCCCCTTTCACTAGGGGTGGGCGATACTGCAAATTTTGGTATCGATCCAATACCAAGTAATTACAGGGCCAGTATTGCTGATACCAATACTGATACCGATACTTTTTACTTGAAAATTCCTGATCATTGAGTGATTTTTGTACTTTTGCCTTAAATTAGCTGATCACCATTATGATAATGACACAGGACAAAGATTTTAGCCAAATAAGAAAATAATACTTCACATAATTATCTCTAATCTGCATGTAGCCTAAATAGGAATGCTAATGTTCCTTCAACAGATACACAAAAGGGTTATTATATTCTGCCATATTCATACTTCAGAGTGAACCTGATTGAGAAGAGTGAGAGAGGTGGAGAGGACAGTGGCGGTTCTAGACCAGTTTTAATAGGGGGGCCAGGTTGGGGCCGGCTTTTTTGTTAGGGGGCACATACAACCAGGAAAAAAAGACAAATCCCTCGTTCAGACAAAACAGTGTTTACAATTTCAACAATTTTGATTGGGTAGTAAACTTCTGAGACACTTTATTTTCGCCTTTCCCTTCAGTACAAAATCATTGCAAGAAATCTGTCATTGTATTATTGATGCAGACTCCCTGTCGGGGGTGCCACAGGGGGGTCCAGATTTAGAGTTACAGGGGTACTGTAAACAAAACTTAAACAAACATCAGCAATCACACAAAAAAATCAAGGTTTGTATCGAACCGTGGAAGGAACTCTGTTGGGTGTGAGTCAGGAGGGACGGGCAAAAATAAAAATGTAACAGTACATTTCAGAAGCAACAACACTAGCATTAGCAGTGATGTTGTAGAATAATATAATATATAATAAGAAATAAGTAATAATCAATCAATAATAACAGCTGCGTTTAATAATCATGTGTGAAGAAATCATGACAGATGGTTTAAAATGTATGTCATTCGAAATCAGCGGATTGAAAAAGCACCTCACAGTTGAAACCCTGTGATGTAAAACCTTTGAGAGTGAAATGTTGGATGGTGTTCAGATCAAGCTCAAGGCCACATTCTACAGAGCACTTATGCAGAGCGCTAATGAAGTTTTGGGTCGATGCCATTTTAGTCCATCTCAGAGGTCTTACAGGAGGTACACTTGTACTGAGTGCAGCTTTAAGGCAGCAACAGACACTCAAGGACGAACACCTCATTAACAAGCGTCCAGCACATCGCTCCAAAGGGAAAGCAAAGCACGTCCCCGGTAAGGACACAGTCATAGTGGAAGTTAGCTGAAATAAGAGCACATAATTAGCCTCATGTAAGGAAAACTGCCGTATCAGCGATACAGTGATTGGATGAGTCAGTCATGGGGCTCATCCCTCCTCCCGTCCTAGTGAATATATGAAAAGTACTCTGTATTTGAAGCCAGATCATTTTTTTTCATGGGCTTTTGTTTCATTTGATCTCGTTTTTCTATTGCTGTCAATAAAGAATTACTACACTCAGCTTTCAGGACTCATGGAAATTAATTTTATTGGTGAATTTGAAACTCTGATAAACCTTTTCAAACAAACAAAGAATAAGAAGTTGTGAAAAGGAAATAAACTGCCAGGAGTGACAATAAAAAGAAAACATGAATGAACAACTATTCTATCTCAGCGGGTTGAATCACTGCTTTCGGGAAATAGTCACAGCCTCGTATTTTGACAGCTGATCAGCTCTCACCATCAGTGCACTGACAAGGAAAAATATTGTCTACATTACAAAGGAAAAAGATCACCGCTGTTTGTCTGATACTGCTGTGCATTCAAAACCAATTCACCTAGCTGACTATGCATGGGGTTATACATTTGGCATCAGTCTGTGAGTGTAAGATTTAGCATGTTAAGATCACTATTAACAGCTGTCATGTATGGATTCAAGAGAGCTATTCTGTGTGTGTGTGTGTGTGTGTGTGTGTGTGTGTGTGTGTGTGTGTGTGTGTGTGTGTGTGTGTTTACCTTGACTGTAAGTGTTCCAGTTGTACCTGCAGGTTCTCAGTCTGTTCCACCTGCTCATCCAGAGACCTCTGCAGCTTCCTGGTCTGGTTATGTGACTCATCCAACTTGACAGACAGTCATATAGACACACATAGACACAGACAGACAGACAGACAGACAGACACACACACACACACACACACACACACACACACACACAAAGACTCCCATGTGAACATTTGGCATTTTATCGCATTTTCTCCCTGGATAAGAATATAATGGCTACTAATTGGCAGAACATCTCATGTTTCTTTTTAGCATCCATGTTAACAGGTTAGGACACTGGATGAGCGAGTAGCGTGTCCCAAGCACATGTCAAGCGAGGCTGCAGCGGCATTTCATCTAGATATTTGGAGTTTTGCCTATTTTACCGTGACACATGCGCAATTCTCTGCAAAATTCAACCTGAAAATGACCTGTAGACAGTAATATTGATATCATACCAGCATTTCATTACAGTATTAATATCTGTATCTGTAGAATATGTCACAGACATGAAGAGAATATGCACAACAGGTAAACAAATAGGCTACCTACCTGACTACATGAAAAAAAAAAAAAACCTAAGCATAAAACACACAGCAATGCTGAACTGCAATCGTGTACATGCATCACCTCTCCCGCTACAACACCAGGTCAATTGACTAATGCCAGCACTGCATCTACTGTAGAAAGCACTTTAGACATTATAAACTATTTAAGGGAGCAGCACTCTACTCTCAGTCACTTAGTATTAGAGTAGACAGATATATCACTCATCAGCCAATTTTGGCACAGGAACATATCAGCCTGCATGTTGTTGGATGCTTGCTGTAATTTCACTCGATTAAATTCCCAGTGAAGTTAACTATTTCAGTACTGATGTCATTCTAGACATTTAATTTTTATTGTAAAGTATCCTGCCTCCAGTAGAAAAGCAGCATCGAGACCAAACAGTATGTGAGTTATGGTGGTTACTTTTTTCTATCTTTGAGTTCATAGTCTCTTTCAAACTTAACGCCGACTAAACAATGTTCTGAGTGCTGCTTGAATAAAAACAGATAGAAAAAGGGACAGAATTTAGCATCGGTTTATGTTTCCATTCCCCGGCAATCAGAACTGGAGCTCTGTGACAACCGCAGATTAATTTGACACAGGAATGGATGCCAATTGCACCCTTTCACACTGAAGACAAAAGCCAGACCAAGGCCTGGTTTTCTTTTCAGGTGTGAAAGGAGTGTAACTGCTGGTTGGTTAGAAGGAGTGGTGGAATAGTCAGAAGCTGAAGATTATCAATAAGTGGACATTGATAGTTGTAATGTAAGAAAGTACACTAAACAGCCTTCCCGACCTCATCCTCAGCTTGTCCCAACTCCTTTTTTAGCTCCTCCACCCTCAGCCGTAGCTTCTTGACTTCAGCCTCATGGCTCTCCACCCTCCGGTTTGCATGGGAGAGCTCTGCTGTCTTCTCCTGAAACTGCTTCTTCAGTTTAGAGTGAATATGGCGAAGGTCAGCCAACTCCTGAGGACAAAGCGAACAGACAGAGCAGACAGGCTTAGAGAACAACATTTCCACCCAAGGTTAGCTGAATAATCAATTGTTTCAAACAATGTATCATTAATCATGAAAAGTCAATCAAAAGGGACAGTATAAATGGGAACATTTTTCATCTTACACAAAAACTATGAGTCTATTCCTAGGACTTAATGAATATGCTTCATAAATGTACCAAGACAAGTAAAAAGGAGAGAAAATAATGTAAACAACAGAAAGTTTCAGCTGAGTTCTGAGCTCAATCAGAGTCTGAGCTGAACACGAACACATACAGGCCCATTCCTATAGACAGTCCGTTAGCTTGCATGCAGCTACAAAGATATACTTTGTTCATCGGCTGTTATGGGTCAATAAGCACAAATGGTCCACCGACAAATGCATGCCAATGATGCAAGGTAAAAAAACACCAACTCTGTTTTTTTTCTCCATCCATTTATCGGACTGTAATTTGAGGTACATTTTGTTGAGCCAACAAAAAGCTCTGCTCCAAAGGTTTGCATTGGGATTAGCTAAAGATGTCTGCACTTGGAGCTAATGGTATAACCAAAAATGCACTATTGTCCCTCACTGCACTTTCATGTACTTTGATGGTGTTGATTTAGCCTCCCTCTCCGCTATCTGAAACTCAATGACTCCCCAGACAGGGCAGCTTCCAAGAAGCTTTGCTGAACTTGCACGGCAATATGATGGAGAGAGATAGGACAGGAGAAAGAGATACATACATTCATGAGATCACCATTATGTTTGACTGACATGACATTTTATGCGTCTGTGAGCTTTTAAGTTGATAAGAGGGAAAAATGAGCTGCCTCTCCCCTGTTTGTTGCAGGCTGTGAGTTGGTTATAATACATATGTGGCTGCAGTGCAACAATTTAAATCAATCCCTTTAACATCCAGTACTTAGTCCACACAGGAATACTGAGGCGTACTGAAAACTTCAACTCTGGTTTAACAGTTTGACAGACTAGGGACACTTATAAAGACTATGCTTATCATGGCAGTCTTGAATTCCACCGGTTTCCACAGCTCTCATGTTTCTGTATTGGAATGAGTGGAACTACTTTGTCACAAAAGCGTTTATGAAGTTTGGTTTAATAATTAATTTATTATAGGTCTTCTAGTTGACTGATCAATTTAAGTGATTATAGCAAGTTGTGTGAATCAAATGCTCTTTGTAGCATGGCCTCTTAACTTCTTCTGATCAGGCGGCGGTGACTGGTGACTTTTCTGGGCCCATTTAAATAGGGCTTGTTTGAATCACCCCTTCCACAAACACTACAATGGGAGAGTCTAAGGAGCTCAGCATTGATCTGAAAGATCACATTATTGATTTGCACAAGTCAGGAAAGTCACTTGCAGCCATTTCAAAGCATCTATGGGTCCCAAAATCAACTGAAAAAACAACTGTTTGTAAGTATAGAGTGAATGGCACAGTTGTGTCACTGCCACGATCAGGAAGAAAACAAACTATCACCTGCTGCTGAGAGAAAACTGGTCAGGATGGCCAAGAGTCAACCAATAACTACCAAAAAGCAAGTCTGCAAAGAATTAGAAGCTGATGGAAGACAGGTGTCAGTGTCTACTGCTGAGAGAAAACTGATCAGGTTGGCCAAGAGTCAACCAAAAAACACCAAAAAGCAAGTCTGCAGAGAACTAGAAGCTGTTGGAAGACAGGTGTCAGCGTCCACAGTGAAGTGTGTTTTACATCAACAAGAGCTAAGAGACTGCCATGCATCACATGGACAAAGAAAGAAACCTTTTGGAGGAAACTCTGTGGTTAGATGAAACAAAACAAGCAGCAATTTGTTTGGAGGAGAGGGGGTGAGGCCCATAACCCCAAGAATACCTACTGTCAAGCATGGTGCTGGTAGTATTATGCTGTGGGGCTGTTATGCTGCCAGCGCATCTGCTGCTATAACGCAAGTAAGTGGAATAATGAAGAAGGAGGATTATCTCCAAATTCTTCTGGAAAAGCTAAAATCATCGCAGAAGATCGGGTTTTGGGTGCAGTTGGGTGTTCCAGCGGGACAATGATCCCAAACACACATCAAAAGTGGTAAAGGAATGGCTGAATCACACTAGAGTTGAGCTTTTGGAATGGCCTTCCCAAAGTCCTGACTTGAGCCCCATCGAGAATATGTGACTGTGCTGAAAAAACAAGTCTATGCCAGGAAGCAAACAAATGCAGAACAAACTTCACTGATTCTGTTGAGAGGAGTGGTTAAAAATTCCACCAGAGGGCTACCAGGAGCGCGTGGATGGCTATCCGAAGGACCTAACTAAGGTCCAGTGTTGGGGAGACTTAAACTACATGTAGTTGAACCACATAGCTTAACTACAATTTGCTGTAACTTGCTGGTAGTTAAACTACATTCATATTTTGTGCTGCGTCAAGTATTTCAACTACTTTCTGGGTTATTTTTTGTAGTTTAACTACTCAGTTTATAAACTACAATTTTGGCCAGTGACAAGATGTAATATGTAATATAAATGTTATTTTATTTTTCTTTGAAAAAAGGCATGTAACATGTCATGACATGCTAAGCCAGTGCTGCCTCTGATTGGCTTGCCCTGGCAGCACTCAAATGCTTCACAGAGTGGGCAGGTCTTTGTACCATGAAGGCAGTGCTCATATGGCACAAGCACGTCATGGACAACCCTCCCGCTAAAAATTTCGACTTCAAAGAAATCACCAGATGAGTCCCCACAAAATGCTTTCAAATCTCTACCCAAAATGTCCAAAGTGTTTGTGAAGTTCAACACTGGTGTCTCAGCCCGTGCAGCATGAGATGGCTTTTTAGTGTTGGTAAAGATGTTTTTAGTGCTAAACGGAACCAGTTGTCTGATACAAACTTTGAGAGACTGCTCGTGCCATGTCAACAAGCGATTCTGCCCTGGCATCTAATTCTAGTGCCTAAGTGTTAGTGCCTCTGAAGTTCCTGTGATGTTGACCAAAAATGTCTGCTTTTGTTCTTTAAAAATAAAACTTGAGTTGAGAGGCATATTTCTGCTGGCATGTGAATTTTTTGTAGGCTATTATATTTTGTTTCATATTCACCATTAAGTTGATTTATTTAACGCTGAGTTAAATGAGTATAATGAGTATAAGTAGTTACTAAAGCTACTTTTTTAGCAGTAGTTTTACAAACTGCATTTGTCCAGGGGTAGAAATGTAGTTCAAACTACTGCCAGGCTGAACTACATGTAGTTTTACAAGCTATGCTTGCAAAGTAGCCTCCCCAACACTGCTGAGGTCAGAATGACCAAGAGACATTTAAAGTATTAGAATTACCATATGTATATTTTTGAGCCAGCAGATTTGGTCACATTTTCAGAAAACAAAAAAATTAGAGTTATAGTAATCATTGGAACTGAAAACTGTCATGATATATATGTTATTTACAAGTGTATGTAAGCTTTTGACCATGAATGTACATATATAAGGGGGGTGTGATGTTATATTACCAGTAAGAGGCAACATCCTGTTACGATTAGCAATCTTTTAGCAGATTTGTAGCAGTCTGTGAAGTTGAGCTTTAACTCAGCTAAATAGAGACTGTATAACAGTAACTGCGTGCATGCGTGCATAGAATCAGATATGGAAATAACTGATCTACACAACTGTGTGTGTGTGTGTGCATGCGTGCGTGTATGCGTGCGTGTATGCGTGCGTGTATGCATGCGTGCATGCGTAGAATCAGATGCGGAAATAACTGATCTACACAACTACAGCTCATTTAGACAGCCTCCCTCCATTAAAACTCTCTCCATGCAAACGCACTAACAGAAAGAAATATTACAATTTTCCCTCCCCCCTTTGCAATACTGAATTTAACATTAATGAAGACAGCAAAGTCTCTCTCCCTTGCACACACAGACAGATACACACGCACGCACGCACGCACGCACGCACGCACGCACGCACGCACGCACGCACGCACGCACGCACACACACACACACACACACACACACACACACACACACACACACACACACACACAAAATGAATAGCAGAATTGGGTTTATAATCAGGGCTGCCCAAGACAGTGGGGGAGGGACCTTTGGGCACTGCTCCAACCAGATTGGTCAGAACAGATCAGTTCAATAAAAGACTGAAGCAAGGAATAAAATGAATCAATGAAACAGTAAATCAATTACCATGATCCATTAAACAATATTAAGATACCAGTCATGTCTACACACCAGACTGGACTCGTTTCAAATTCTCTACTTGTTCATTTGAATGTCTCAAAAATACACACATCAAAAATACATCATGCCGCCTTATCTATCTAAAAGGGAGGTGTAAAATTCCTTCTTTTCCAAAAAGCCGCCACTTGGCCGCCACTGGGGTAGGCGTAAACATGTGACGCAACGTGAAGCACCAAGTTGGGCGTGAACAGTGAAGCAGGTCGAAACTTGTCTTCAAAATAAGAGCTTTACATTGCACCCCACTGGAGTGTAGGACTGGGTTCTTAGCGGGGGGGTTTTAATTTGAAAGTAGCAACCGTTAGTAGCTTGCTGCTACAACAACAAGCGGACAACAAAGACAGCTACAGAGACCGAGGAGATGCTAGCATCTTCTGGATCTCAGCAGCTTCCCAGTTGCTCATCTTGACGTCCACGGATGAAGTGATGGACTGACTGCTGTGATCAGCTGTTTCCTGGTTTTAAAACCCCCCCGGCTGTGGATTGCACAACAGTGCACGTCATCGATACCTCCACCCATCTCACGCAATTGCCAGCACATCGACGGCTCGGATTTACATAGCAATGGAGGTAGAAAGAAGTGTACCCTCCAAGGCGTCAAATTGGCGGACCAAAACAGACCCCCAATTTACTGCCTTCTGTCTAAATCCGCAGACCTTGCCGCAAAAAGGACAGCCAAATTGGCGGCTTGCTGCCCAGTATAAAAACGGCTACAGTCTACCAGTTCAAATTTATTATCACCCTACACCAACCTGACCACAAGCTGTTCACCCAGCTGCCATCTGACAACAGATAAAGAAGAATCTGCTACCATACCAGCAGACTACAGAGCTCCCCATGCAGTGAGACTCTTTAATTCATCCTCCAAACTATGCTATAAAATTGTTATTTCTAAAATCTATAACCCGGTGTTGTAAAATACAATAAATCGACACCATTTGTCTGGTAGTTTTTGGAGTCTAAAGGTTTGAAGCAGTAAGGACATAAAAGCCCCATTCACACTGCCATTTGCATGCGGGGATCCTGCGCCAATTCTCCACCTTCTCCTCTGTGTGAAATTTTCAGATACGGCGAGTGGTGAAATTTCGCTCCGGCGCTGATCTGCCTCTAGAGGTAGTATCAAGGCCGTATTATTGGCGAACCGAACCAGTGTGGATGAATTGGCTCACAAAGCAACGTTACAGGACCAAATAGCAGTAAGGTAGTAACTGCAACTGTCTTTGGCAACTTATATGAGGAAAAAAAATACCACAGCTACCTCGAGAACAGGGTTCTAAATTAACTTTTTTGATTACCAGCCAATTTGGCTGGTAGCTTTCTAAAGTTACCAGCCAATCAGAATTTCCACTAGCCAAATTTTTTTCCAGTAAAAAACATGACGACATTTTCTTGATCAAACACAAGCCATTCACGACTCCTCAGCCATTTGGCATTGAACTTTCGTTTTTCGTTTCACACGCATTGTGGTTGATATTCTCAATCTCATCCCCTGCCTCCTTCCTCTTCTCTAGGGCCCTATAAAATCTGTTTTATTTTTTCCTTCCAAATTCCATTTTATTTTTCCCCAAATTCCGTTTTTTCCGTTTTAATTTTTGGGAATTCCGTTTTTTCCCGTTATAATTTTTGGGAATCACGATTTTTTTTTTTTTACCTTTTATCCTTATTATACTACCAAAAACAGTGCGTTTTTAATGTTAATGACTAAAATGTACACAAAATAAATAGAAATGACCTTAAATTAATTGAGGTGACAAACATATTTCCTCAATACTGTACCGTACAGTACAGTAAAGTGCATCAAAAACATTTTGACTTCATCATGTGGGTTTCATTGAATAAAAACATGGTCAGCTCTCAAGCAGATCCAGGACATGTTTGCATACCAAAATTGTTCTGAAAATTTAAGTTGTAAATATTAAAAAAAACAGCAAAGATGACCAACAAAATGAGAAATTATACTCGTAACGTTATGTCAACTTAGCATACTAACCAGCCAGCAGTGAAAACACCAGCCCTCCCGCTGTCCTCTGGGCTCCCAGCCCGGGCAGAGTCAGCTAAGAGGGCTGTGGCTAACTGGGCAAACTAGCTAACAGCAGCTACTGTTAGCAGTCACTCTGGTATTATATGCCGATAATATGAATCGAACAGGTGGCTAACTCTCACGCATTACACCTTTTAGTTTGATTTCTCAGGTCTGCTTCTTTGCAAAACAACAGTTCACCTGACACCAAAAGTCGTTCGGGAACTGCTCGGCACTGTACTGAGGGGTAAATGTCGAGTTTCTCAGTTCTTCCGCCGACGAAGACGGAGCTGTGGGTAGCCGCTTCGCCATGCTTACAATGTTTTGACAGGGGAGCTCGCTCGCGCTGGTTGGTTGCACTGCCTGCGCCCATCCAATGGGCGTCTTAAACGTCATTACGTAGCATCACGACAGTGTTCATGGGAAATGTAGTCAGTACTGCCCAGGGAGCGAGAACAGTAGAGCGGCTCTGACTGACATGATTGCATCACCGGCCAAACTGGCTAGTAAGTTTTTATTAACACCCGCCAAAATGATTTTTAACCCGCATTTGGCGGGTTGGCGGGTGTTAATTTAGAACCCTGCTCGAGAAGTGTCTGTCTTCCTGCCAGTCCTACTGACTCTTGGTAACATTTCTGCCCTAAAAACAGCATCTGTCACCGGCAAAAAGCTTTAACTCACTGAGGGTTTGTGATGAAAATAATTCACTGCAACCGTCGGCCCTCCGGACCGAGACTTCAGTGAACTTTCCCCCGGAAAACAGCCTCCCTCCACGCGAGTGAGGGAGTCAGACAGCTCCAGTTTACTGATGGCGATGATGTAATTTAGCATGAATAACATAACTTTTCAGGATGTTTGGTGGGTCAGGATCTCAATCACAACACATTATAACAGCATCCATATGATTATAAACTGTCAGCAGGTTTAGATTGACAGGGGGGACACCAGGGAAACACCTTGAAAACACACCGACATCATCATGACGTGTACTGCACGCCTCTTTAGGAGCTGCAACGCCGGCTTTCTGTGTGAATTACACAGCGGTTTAATGAGGTTAACGTTACAGCACGTTATTCCTGTAAATATACACCATATCCACCTCCTCAAAAATAGAATAAATTTCTTTTGACCAGGGGGAACTATGTAATTTACTCCATATAAATACTTTATTTATTTATTCTATCCTCTGCCATTTTGTTTAGTCGATTCCACAGTCGAACCATTTCACATTTTCATTGTACACATCCTGGAATCCAGCCCATATCTCCTTCTATTGCTGGAATTGGTGCAAATTTATGGACACCCAAAAAATATCTTTTAGCTCTATTCTGTATAGTATCTATAACTTTGGACTCTTTAAATCCCCACACTCCTGCAGCATAATTCAGTATGGGGGAGACGCATGCATTATACAGTTGGGTATATGTAAAGTAACCCAAATCATTACAAACTTTCATTATATTAATAACTGATCCCAAAGCTCTCCCAGCTGAATCAGCAAGGCACCCAAAACCAGTTTTAAACGTCATGAAATCATCCAGAAGGAAACCTTAATATTTATATGGGCTAACATATTCCAAGGGAACTGAATCAGAATAGAATTTTTGTTTACTTCTTTCCATGTCTTCTAAAATGCATTACCTGTGTTTTGCTCTGATTTATCACCAATCTCCATTTATGACACCGGGAACCAAATTTAGCATATTTTGTAAATCAGACTCTGATTTTCTTCCAGTAAAATATCATCTGCGTATAATAAAATATCTAAGTAAGTGTCATCCAAACATACACCAAGATTATTTTTCTTAATCTGTAGAGCTAAATCATTCACAAACAATGCAAAAAGTGTTGGAGAAAGAATATCACCTTGTTTCACACCAAAAGGGGTTTCAAACCAATCATTATACATATCATTGATCTCAACACAAGCAACTGGGCTACCATACAGACTCTGAATAGCTTTGTAGAATCTACCATCCACCCCTACTTCCATCAGTTTAAAGGCAAGTAAATCTCTTTTAATCCAATCGAATGCCTTTTGGAAATCAACAAAGCATGAGAAAGTCGGTTTACCTGTGGCGATTCTAGCTCTAATAATAGTTGACACTGAATGAATATGGTCAACACGGGCACGATACTTTCTAAACCCATTCTGCTCATCGACAAGACACTCTTTCATTTCCAAATATCGAATAAGCCTATCATTCAGTATATTAGAATATACCTTATAAACTGTACTTAGGAGACTGATGCCCCTGTAATTAAGAGGTATTCTGGGATCATTCTTTACTGACTTTGGGATAGGTTTTATGATAGATTTATACCATGGCGATGGAATTATACCATACTCAAAACATGTCTGAAACAGGCAAAAGAGGACTTCAAGGAGATATGGAGATTTCAGGGCTTCATTTGGGATGTCTTCTATGCCAGGTGTTTTCTTCAGTTTTACTTTGTCCAAAGCTTTTTTTAACCTCTTCTATAGTAATATCCTGATTCAAAAATGTATTTACACTATAGCCTGGCATATCCATAGCCAACTCCATCATACATTTTGAGTCACAAACATTACTTAAGAACAGGTCATCAAAACCAGGTGGAATAAGATGTCCTGAAAATGTATTTGTAAAATTAGTTTTCCATTTCTCAAGCACAAGCTCTTTTTTATTTTCAGTGTCACCGTTATCTAATAAGATCTCCATTGGTATTTTCTTTAGTTTCTTAGGACCTAATTTATTAATTTCTTTCCAAAATTGTTGTGGATTGTTACTTTGCAATCGGTCGAGCTGTAATGCTTGTCCTCTTCTAAACTGTCTTTTATAAAATCTGACTCTCTTATCAAAGTTAGACTGAGTCTGTTTGTAGTGATCTTTAAGTTGCTTTCTAATAGCTGGATCTTTACATTTCAAAAATTCCCTCTCTGCCTGTCTCTTGTCATTCAGATTTTTTTTGAGTTCTGCATTTCAATATGGTTTATTCCCACCCACTTTGAAATGTATTCCTCCCTGGCCAGATAGAGATTTTCTTGATAAGTTCTTATTCATTTCCCTATCCATTATATCACAAAATAATCCATACCAGTTATCAATATTACTTCGCGTTATCACATGACCTTCTAAGATACCAATAAGTTCCAACAAAGCCATACGACACATAGACATTAGATGAAAGAAAGTTAAACATTAACAAAGAATGGCCCGGTAGCCTACTTTTTTCTCCAATGAGGTCAATACAAACAGGATTGTTGCTCAAAATCTCAGATGGAGTTATCACTTTTAAATCAATACAAGTGTCCAAACAATCGTGAGGGGTTATTATATAGTCCACCACATCTCTACCTCCTGATGATATAGATGTAAAATTGTCAGTATCAGGATTTATTCTGCCATTTAGGACACAGCATTTACAATCCCTGAGAAATTCAAGGAGTGATTCCCAGTGACTGTTCATGCTTAGGTCCATGGCCACTCGAGGTGGGACATTATCAATATCCCCAATACAGTCATCTTTATTTGAAATACGACTGTTAAAGTCTCTGCATAAATAAATGACATCAGCTTCCAAGGAGTAAACCTGGGCCAGCAGATAAGTAAAAAAGGTAACTGAGTCCCGTACTCTTGTAGATCCCTCTGGTGGTAGATAGCAGGAAAAGATAACTAAACTATACTGCAGCTACCGATGCTCCAAACGTACTCCAATTATATCGTCCATAGACTTGTCCACTACTTGTATTCTAAAATAATCCAGCAAGTAGTTCTTAACTAAAATACCAACTCCTACTGATGCTTTTTTTAGCTCTTTTATGCAACATCCTGTTCTGACCAAACCAGGAGTAACCTTCAAAGTCAATCTTATCATCCCGTCGTAAATGTGTTTCATTTAATATCAGGGTTTAGAGACTGCAGTAATGAAATCCTGAGTGTACAGTTCAAATTAGTCCAGCCATTAATATTCCAGTGAACCAGGGACAAACAAGGGGAGTCACCTGTGTTTACAGACTGGGCAGCTCCTCTTCAGCTTCTCCCACCTGCTGCCGGGGAACCTGCTCGGGCGGCAGCAGCCGCTGTAACCTCGGCATAGGTCTGTTTCATAAGGCGGCCGTTCCCCGAGATGTAAAAATCTTTGCCAGCTGGTATCTCCTGGAGAAGCGTTTTAAAGTTGAACTCAAGAATCCGATCCACGTGAGACTTAGCGGATCTCAGATAAACTTTTTTGAACTGGGTATTGCTCTTCAGCCTCTGACACCTAAGCACCGCCACCTTGTGCTCCACATTAGCGAAGGCAACTTTCACCACACCTGGACCGGGTCCTCTCGCTCGCATTCTCAGCACTGCAGCAATTTCTGCCGCAGGTTCACACTCCCAACCACTCTGCAGTAGCTCTCTTACTTTTCCATTTAAATCCTCCCCTTCATCGTAGGCCAGACCCAGTATCACAATCGACACATCAGGGTCAAATTTATCAGAGGGCTTGGAGCTGTATTTTTTCTTCAAGTGAATCCAGTCGCGACTTTAGGTTACTTATTTCCAGTTCGATATTTTCTCGTATCTCCTTAACGGAATTCTTCAGTTCGATTTTCATCATTTTTTCAAGGGAAGCATACATGCTGTCAACCTTGCTACTGACCTTGCCATGTCATTGAGAATTTTTTTAAGAAAGAGGCAAGAACTATAATTTCAAAATATAATTATAATAATAAATATAGCCGCAAGCGGCAATCTGCGGGTTCTAACCTCTTTCGCCCCAAACCGGCCACCCTGACCCTCATCCCTCATCATGACATTGGCCGCCGTGTTCTTCAAAGATCTGTGCAACACATACCCATGACAAGCCACAGATTTCTCCAAATTGGGTTGTCAGCTACATGCTAATGGCACTTCAAATGATGCTGAGAGCACAATCCAAATAAAAAAAGAACACAACACAGATCAAGAAAAGCTGCCCAATATGGAAGCATCTAGAAAAAAGCCAGTGCTCTTCCAGGATAATTTTATGGCATCACTTCTTTTTAAATAACTCCACTAGCACGTTCATTTCCAATAAATACAAAAACAAGATATTAAAACTTCTTCTTCCACATATGAAAATAAAGTAATTGAAACGTGTTAAAATTCGGGTATACGCCTGATGCTCTGGGTGCGTAAGGTTTTTCACATTCACTCATGCACACAACAGTGTGTGCCTGTAATCTGCCCCTAAGGGATGAGCTCAATATGTTTTGGTGGGCATATTCCTAGTCCCCTTCTGAAGATATGAAGATATCAACCGAGTTTCGTGACAATCGGAAAAATGCTTAATGATTTTTTTACCAATAGTGCTCATTAATCTCTCTATAAAAGCAAGGAACCTCTGTCTGTCTGTGTGTATGTGTGTGTGTATGTGTGTGTGTGTGTGTGTGTGTGTGTGTGTGTGTGAAATATCTCTGCGGATCAGGATCAGACTGACCTGAGAGTTTCAACATGGCTGCTGCTTGGTTCAAGGGTGTGCCATGCGGATTTGTTTGGATTAAAATGATGCCGTTAATGAATTATTTCATAAATGCTTTATACATTCCGGAGCATAGTCTATCGGAGCCCCCACAGTGACATGCGCATTAGAGCCAGTCACTGCAGAGCTCAAGACTACGACACACATTAAGAAACAAGCGGATGTATACCTGCGGCAGTGCGAGCTGGACCGGGAGTTAGCCGGCGGTTCGGTCCCGTTCTGTTCTGTGCATCTAAACTGACTGTTGTGGATTAATGA
>CAEMYA010000087.1:146483-162433 GCA_903131615.1 Diplodus sargus
TCAGGCAGACCTGAGCATTGCCTGCATTTAAATGTAAATAGTTAAACAGAACTTTGTACATTTTTATAATGTACGCACATATTCAGCAAACAACAATTTATATTTGCATTATAAGTAATAAAAAATTGTTTGTTAAACATATTTGTGGTTTTCACAGTAAAAAATAACTTTTCTACACAGATGTTATATTTTTTGGTGATTTTAGGTCTATTGTTTTAATACAGTATGTCAAATTGAAAAAATAACTGTACAGTCACACATGTGAGGTTGTGCTGAAAATAATCACACCAAGTAAATAGTTTTTAAGGTGAAATGTAATGGCAAAATCAAAAATAGTCACAAACGAACAATTATACCCTGGAATATCGGATTTCATAACAAACCTATACATCCCTGACGTTCCACCTTCAAACAGCCTCATTTGGCCATCAGTGAAAATGCTTCTTAACCTCCCACTTTTCTATAGGAACACATATTTCCTACGGGCACTGCACTAGTAAAAGAAATTACTGGCTCGGTCCCCCAATGCCATATACCAAATTTGGTGCTGATAGCATTAGGGCTGCAACGATTACTCGAGTAACTCGAATAATTCGATTACAAAAAATGATCGAGGCAAAATCTCTGCCTCGAGGCTTTGTTTAATTTAATTCTTTAATCACCCACGTTATGTGGCCTGCTTAGCTCAGGGACCATGTTTCCACACGAACTGTTATTGCAGAGTGCAGACACACACCGCTACATTCAGAATTGAGTTAGCGCGATGGCGGAGAGCCAAGAAGCTGTCCGCAAAAGTCAGAATGTCCAAAGTTTGGGATCATTTCACACTTAAAAAAGAAGATAACAAAGTGCAGCGTGTCTACTGCAGAGCAGAACTGGTGTACCACAATAGCACGTCAACAATGATTCAACATCTGAACCGAAAGAATCCAGTTAGCACCAGCTCACCAAGCGTCGCCGACTCAAGCTAACGTAAATATTGATGTTAGCTAATTTAACGGAGCTTGCCATCGCTAGATAGAGCGTATGGTGGAGGCTGTAGCCTGATGTCGGTATGACTAGATATCATGTTAAGATGTGGAAACTACTTTGTGTTAAATTGCAAGAGAGTAATAGACTACACCAAATATCTCCCCAAAAATAATAATGCTAAATTATTTTTTATTAGATTACTTGATTAATCAATGGGATAATCGGTAGAATACTCGATTCTAAAAATATTCGATAGCTGCAGCCCCAGATAGCATAAATATTTAAAGTTCTATTCATTTGACTGTTTTTAACGTTATGCAAATAAAAAATCTGTACCTGATCTGAACTCTAATAAATCATTACAATAAACAAAACTATCTATCAAAACTGGCAGCAGGCTGAGTGGTTAAGAGCACATGTCACATTTGCAGCTGACCCCAGTTCCAATCCCGGCAAGAGGGTCTTTGCTGCATGTCACATCCCCCTCTCTCTCCCATTTCTTGTCTATCCACTGTCAATTAAAGGTGTATATGCCTGAAAAAAATCTTTAATAAAATGTTTTCTACCAAACACTTTAAATAGGAATAATTCTTTAAAATTAAAATAAGACCATATTTAGCAATCAGCAGTTTATGTATATGTCTAGCATTAACGCAATGTATCGGTATTTTAATTACCCCAAACTGTTATTAGCTAGCTAATAATGATAATAATGATAACACTACTGTGGGTTCAATCACAGGTTTACCTCTCCACGGTCCTCTCTCAACCAGTAATAAACCAGAGCAGCTTCTCCTCTTCCTCCACCACGAGGAGGATTAAAAAGGAAATCAGGAATTCCTGTAGCTCAAACATATTTGACATTCAAACTTTACTCTTCTTGTCACTTTCAAGTAGTGGTGGGCAGATCGATCCAAATATCGTTAATATCGATACCAGTGTTGGTATTGATATTGATCAATACCAGTGTAATGAGATTAATACTTCAGTTTCAGTTTCTCTCCTGTATGCACTGTGGTGGTTCCATTAAAGTGCGGACCTGGCTGTCTCTGTCCGCTGCTTTCAAGTGCTACTCCTCACAGTGCGGAGCGGCACACTTTGCTCCTCCTCCCCCTCTTGTGATTTGATGTTGTACCGTCACGTGTCTCAGCAGCACCAGGCAAACAAGGAAGCAGGCTCAGCCAGCAGCATACAAGCAACACAGAGACGGAGCCGCAGAATGTCAGAGAGGAAGAGGAAGGCCGTGTGGTTATATTTTCAGGCCGAAAATGACACAGCACCGACCTGTATTATTTGTAAGAAGGGAGTAAAATACAGTGGTAACACTACAGATTAGTTCAAGCACATGAAAAATCATGCGAAAGAAAACGAGGAACTAAAGAAATGGAGAGAGGAGAGGAGAAATCCCCCACCCCCTGACCCCAACAGACCCAGGCCCCCTACCCAGAGGCAGAGGTCATTGGCAGAGGCCTTTCAGTCTGGCAGAGAATATCCAGGTAGACAGTAGTGATGAAAATATTATTTTAGTCTTTTTCGACATTAGTTAATATTAATTGCAAGTGCAACTGGTCATTTGTCATTTGTTAGCCAACTCAAAAAGTATAAATTAGACTAAGCCCACGATAATAATAACAAGGTTAATAACCTTGATACATTTATCCCATTGAAACGTGTTATTGAAATGAATACATTCACTGGAATTGAAACAAATATACTGAATATAATATGTAATATAATTTTTGTATCGTATCGGCGATACTGGCCCTGTATTTATTTGGTATCGGATCGATACCAAAATTTGCAGTATCACCCTCACGGACTTGGGCTGAATAAACAGTGATGTATGGGTAGGGGCGGGAACATCTGGTGACGGAACTCGGAAATGCTCCGAAGGCTAGACTGTCCCATTTAACAACGGTTGACGCGGCCTCGCAGGTCTCTGTGAAGGACCCAGCCTTTGCGGGCTGCGAAGGCCGGTTTCTTCAAAGGATGCAGACCCTGAATTGAGACACAGCCAAGATCACACATGCGAGACATGACACAGGAGTGACATGATCTAAGCAGTCTGGGTTGTCCAGGTGCTGATTTTCAGCAACAACAAAAAAAAACCAAGAAGATAAAGAACAGAATATGAGTGAGAGGATGGATAAGAATGTGCGAAGAGCACGGATTTTGCACCAAAACCATGAAAGTATCTGCTTGTACTGTGGTTCAGCAAGGACAACACAGATACAAACAGTGAACAGCTTGTGCACACACAGAGACCTGTCCTAACAAATATGAAACTTCTTCTACACAAAACACAATCAATCTGTCTTTTTCTCTATTCTCAAACACACACACACACACACACACACACACACACACACACACACACACACACTGCTGACAGTGCTCCAAAGAGACAAGGTCAGAGCAGAAACTCATATAAAGAAGATCTCATCAGTGTGTATGTTAAGGCATGGTAAGAACAATTTTAAAGTCCAAGTTGTCTTCCGAATCAGGGGGCATGCAGTTAATCTCAGTCTTGGGTTAATTTGGTGAGGACAATGACAGCTAAAAGAAATGGACAAAACTATGAAAATAGGTTATCATAAAGTGGAATTTTCAGAGCAAAAATTTCAGAACCTGAATTAAAAGATTGCAGAGACAATAGGGTGGCTTTCTGGTGGGAAAAAAATCTGCTTCAGTGAACTGTAAAGCAATGGGATATCTTAAATATTGTCTGCCCACCTTGTTTCTCTCAAACAGCTCACTCTGAATGGCTTTGAGGTCGGTGTCAAGTGCAGAGGCGGCCTGCCGGCGTTTCTTGGCCAATTGCTCCTCCAGGTCTTCAGCCTGAGCCCTCAGCTTTTTATTGTCCCTCTCCAGGGCAAGCTTCTCTGTCTCCAAGCGCTCCCTGCGCCCCCACTCTGCAGCATTCTCCACCTGCAGCCTCTCCATCTGACGGAGAGACACAGAGAGAAATGGTTAAAAAAAAATCTTGTGCAGAGGAAAGATTGCAAAGACTTGTTTGAGTCGAGAGTCAAGTCTGGTACAATTCTGATGCAGTTTATCTAATATCGCCATGTTGGTGTTGTTCTTAAAACATCAAATTAAAGTGCTCCAGGACACACTTCTACTTAGGAAACAGCAAGAAAGCCATCATGAAAGCCAGCCTTGTTACAGAATGGTGGAAATTCCCCATGAAGTCGTGTCGGTCTGACAGTCTGATAACTGCACAGGTCCTTCACCCAACTAAATACAGAGAAATGTCCCACAAAGCAACGTTACAGGACCGAACAAAAGTAACGTAGTAACTGTAACTGTCGTTGGCAACTTATATGAGGAAAACTAATACCGCAGCTGTACGTGGAGAAGCGTCTGTCCTCCTGTCCGTCCTCCGCCTGTCCTCCCGACTCTTCCTTACATTTGTGCCCGAAAAACAGCGTCTGTCACCAGCAAAAAACTGTTAACTCACCGAGTGTTTGTGACGAAAATAAATCACTGCGACCGTCAGCTCTCCCGACGGAGACTTCAGGGAACTTTCCCCCAGAAAACAGCCTCCGTCCCGCGAGTGACAGAGTCAGACAGCGTCCTGTTTTCTGATGTGATTATGTATAATTATGTCATTTAGCGCGAAAAACGTCACGCCGTCACTTTCCAGGATGTTTGGTGGGTCAGAATCTAGATCACTATACATTATAACAGCATCCATATGATTATAAACTGTCTGCGGGTTTAGATTAATACGGGGAACACCTGGGGAAACACCGACGTCATCATCATGACGTGTACCGTCACGCCTCTTTAGGAGCCGCAGCGCCAGCTTTCTGTGTGAATTACACACGTGAAGGCGGAGATGCTTCGCTCTGTGTGAATCACCATCGGCGGAGAATTGCCGAACCACTGCTCCGGAGATAATGCGGAGAGGCTGTGTAAAAAGGGCTACAGTCAGCTCCGTCTGTTCTTCTGTCTGAAGCATCCAGGAACGTACGTTTTATTTTGCCAACAACGCGGTCGAAATGTATCGGTGTACACTTCGCCAGTTCCGGAACGACTTCGACAGCGGAATCTGCCAGAGGACCCTCAAATTGGGCACACTCGGTGTGAAAGCGCTGGTGTCACACACAAAATCGTAAAAAACACCAGTAAGCTAGCGAAGTCGCGCTATCGCACACTTCTGTACGCCTTTGTCACCAGTTCCCGGTCCAATTTCATCCAGTTCTGCTCGACCTGAACTCTGCGCTCAAGCGACATTCAAACCATCTTTGGCTCAAGTCCGACGTTGAAAGCGGAGGTGCTTT
This sequence comes from Diplodus sargus, assembly GCA_903131615.1. Classification (NCBI taxonomy): domain Eukaryota; kingdom Metazoa; phylum Chordata; class Actinopteri; order Spariformes; family Sparidae; genus Diplodus; species Diplodus sargus. The sequence goes on from CAEMYA010000087.1 coordinate 151,742, forward strand.
CGATTTTGAACACTGTGTGTGTGTGTGTGTGTGTGTGTGTGTGTGTGTGTGTGTGTGTGTTCCTAGATAAAAACTATACTTCAACTTCTTAGATCACTTGTTAAACTAATTAAAACTAAATTAAAATAAAAACTAATGAAAATTTTAAAACTATAATAGCCCTGACACACACTCATTCACTCCATACTTCATTGTTTGAGCTGCTCTGTGAATGGCAATAAATGTGTTTTGTTTGTTTGTTTTAAAGTAATTCTGGGACGGCATTTTTCCTAACTTTTTCGTACTTCGTGTGTAGGTCTTAAATTTAGTTCAAAATGGTCTTAAAAAGGTCTTAAAAAGGTCTTAAATTTGACTTGTTCAAACCGGCAGAAACCCTGAATAAGACGTGTTGTGATCACACACGGTGGCAAGATTACACAGGCTATATGCTAAGTGGATTAGCCTGAATGAGCTTTTAGTGAGCGTAATAACACAGTTAGCACACAGTACAGTAAGCCATAAATTGGACTTGACGGTCCTTTTATAACAAAGGTAAGCACAACAAAGAAAAACACACTGTATACTATCTGTTTCTGCCCAAACAAAAGCCTCTTACTTGGGTCGCTCGTTGCGACTAGCGTGTGTGTCCCGTCTGACTCGAAACTCCAACTTGTTGTGGGGTAAGTGCGGGGTCAAGCTTTAGCATCTGGAAACCGGGGTCTCACCACTACATAATGCTCCCTTGGACTGCGACGTGATTTGGGGTCGCCTGACCTTTAAACTGGGAGTGACGTCATTGTGATCCTGGCGGAGCTAACCCTCCATTCAAACACAGAAAATTCATCTCAATTGGGAATCGATCGCGTCTATTTTTCTAATTGATATCATTCATAATTTTAGAGATATTTGATGTTTTTCGCCCATCAAGCACATTACAGTATCTTCAAAAATCCTGTTTTCACACTTTTTCAAGCATTTTCAAAGCTCATCTACTCATTCATGCTACCAGATAGAAACTCCATTCAAACTGTGATACATTCAGTTTCTCACCTGAATTCACACACACACAAACATACAGTATATTTCCCAACATTTTAACTATATTTCACTATTATCTTTTCATTCATTAAAGCCAGGAACTCCGTTTTAAATATTTTAATGTTCCCAATTATCGATATATTGAGATTTATTGAATTTCTCAGTCTGATTCAGAGTATTTGATTCATTCTCACTGTAACATCTCTTCATACTCCATCAGCTGCTTTCCAACACATATTCAAGCCAGTGCAGTTTGTCTCAAAGCTTGTTTTCTATTTTTAATGCTTCATTCTCACCCAACTATTACAAAGCTTCTTTCTCTTCAGACGAGACTTCAAATGAATTAAAGCCACCAGTTCAGTTTGGCCTTAGTTTTTCAGCAAACCCTACATTATTTCACAGTTTTTAGATATTGTGTACATTAGTCAAAGTTTTCACCGTCAGCAATCCGCATTTGGCTTCAGCTGGTCAACAGGGAGCATTCACAACCGCAAGTTCTTCAGAACTTGCCTTTTCTAGTTCGATTAGAGTTGCTTACAATGGACGTGGACTAACACTTCGCTCTGGGACATACTGCACACTTCACATGTATGTTCTTGCTTTTACCTCAAGGAGATTAAAGTAGTGTCTGTACGTCCACTTTCCTTCCAGACTCACCATTGCTGCAGCTTACCTCTGCTAGTTTGTGTGTGTGAGGCTGCTGTGTGCGTGTGTGGTTTGTGTGTAAACTGAACACTGCCTTTGATTGGCTGACGAACTCTTACTCTACCTTAGCCAATCATCATCACTTATGCAGTTGTCTCGCCCCTCCCTCCTCCCTCCGGTGGCTGAGAGCCAAGTCTAATGACAACAGCTTCAATGAGTAGCTTCGCGTCACATTTAAATGTCGGTAACATTAATGGCTTTGTAACGATGGAAATAGTAATTAGTTAGATTACCCATTACTGAAAAAAGTAACGCCATTTATAATGCCATTCATTTTAACACCGTTATTCCCATCACTGGTCGTCACTGATTACTGTAAAAAAACGTAACATTTTAATTTCATTCTGTGATTTGGGTGAAACTAAGGTTTTGAGGAGAAAATATTTGCTGGTTTTCCTCTGCTGCCCACGGCTGCTCTGCCTGGAGCAGTTTTGGTCAGATAGCTATACTTGCTGCAAAACTATCTTCTAACACACTAATAACCAAAAGCTCCTCAATGAACACCACCGAGAACGACGACAGGGGATGGCTACAGTACAGTAGGTGATTTACGGAGTTTCCTGGAAGACAGATAGCGGTAGCTCTGTTGCCAAGGTAAGCACTAACTGTTACTAAATGTGGTTGGCTGCTGTTAGCTTGGTAAGTGGTCCTTGCTGACTCACCCCAGGTTGCCAGGGGCCTAACCTGGTGGCTTTATCAAGTTGGCTGCCATCTTCTCAGAGGCTATGCTCTTTTGTTCCCATCGGGTTGTGTTAGCTGGGAGCTGACTGACTGAGGAAAGTCAGTGTTGGCAACTTGGCAGTTAATTAGTGGGTGGAGTGGGGCATAATGTACACTGAGCTATTGGCTGCTGTCTGTTTTTAGAAGAAACATGGGGACGTTATGCAGAGGACTCTCACCCAGGAGACCAGGGTTTGTGTCTTGCTTGTAACATAGGGTTACACTATTTTGACACTGAATTCACTTATTTCCCCTTTTTCAGCTGTGCGTTGTAGTTTGATTAGGTTTAGGCAACAAAAATACTTGGTTAGGTTTAGGATATATGGTTTGGGTTATGCTGATTGTGACGTTGAAAGGATAACTGCATATTTTTTGTCTTTTTTCCTGAGTTGCTAATCTATGACTAAACAAAAACTTTTGGTCAATTGCAATGGTGGTCCTTAGGCAATCTTAATTATGATGTTCCAGTAACAACACTAACATGGTGATAGAGTGTGCTGCTGAACACACCCAAAGTTACATGTGGGTCTGGCTAGCTACAGTCAGCTAGTACATCTGCGACCCCTCACCAGATCAACAACAACACTAATGTCTGCTTATATTAACAGTTGTGGTGCCAAAACAGTTTGTCAGGGGTCTAAATTGTGTCTGTATCTGACCACTCTACTTCCATCACTCCTCACTCCTATTCTTTCTTACTCCATGCTGTCATTAACTTCTTTTCCATGCTACACCTCTTTTTCTGCGTTCCAGTCATCTTACCTCAGATCGTAGTTCAGCTAGTTTCTTGTCCATACTGGTTCGGGCTCCCAGTTCATCCTCCAGATCTTCAGATATGCGGCCGAGTTCATCCTGATGCATTTCCTTCAGCAGATTCAGCTATATGGGTGGGGGTGGGGGGGCACAAAAGTTATAGCTGTTAATAAAACACTGCAGGACCACTGAAATTTAGCAGCATTACAGCATTAGACATTCTCCCTCTTATTCGGTGCAACGACAGCTGAAAACAAGTGCTGGAGTAAAGGAGCAAGAAGCCACATTAACATCCTTTTAAGTACATTAGAGGCTGAATGATGTTTATTTCATGACCTATAAAATATACTGTAATTACAACAGGCATCATCCACTTTAATCTACTTCTTTGGAAGCCAAAATTCAACACCTGGATGCAAAAATTGTAATATTAGTGCTAAGAGTACAAAGTGGTCTTGAAGTTGTGCTCTGAAGAACAGATAGGACTGGATTGGATTTGGGCTTACTGCTCTGTCACAGCTTTTCCCTTTTCTCACCGAGGCAGATCAAACAGAGGCATTTTTACATACTGTATGTACAAAACTTTGAGGGTGTGGACTTACCTGTATTCTGTAAGTAAATTTAGGATAAAGTGCCTTTTTTACTGCGCGCATTCCATCAGTACAAAAAGTCTAGTCATACTCACCAATCTGCTCACTAATTATTTCTAATGGCTTTCATTGTGCCATTGACTGCTTTTTCTGGTGGCAATGTAATATACACTACAGGAACAGTGTCTCCTGGTTGAATGCTTCCACACAGGAGTCAATAAACTGTTTACATTCATGTCTGTCCAGCATCATATATGTAATGAAAAATTTGAAAGGATTTAATAAAATTAGATAAGTATGGTTCAGACACATTAATGGCACAGTGGTACCCTGACTATATGCATGTCTCACCTGTTTGAGGGCCTCCTGTTTGGTTTTGCTTAGCTCCTCATATTTCAGTTTCCACTGGCTGAGTTCAGTCTCCAACCTTTCAATGCTCTTACTCAGTGCAAATTTGTCTCTGGAAGAGACACAAAAACACAATACACATTAGTGATGTTCAGCACTTAATCATACTACTCTCGTGCCCAGAGTAGTAATGCTCTACAACTTGACTGGACAGAAAACAAATGACTTGAGACTCAACTTGGAGTTAACGACTTGTGACTTGGCCTGACTTGAGACATGATGACTTGATGAGTGACTTATCTGTATTAATTTCATATAACTGTCCGCGATCATGGCAGGGCCCTCTGTTCTTCCGGCCAGCTCCTGTTAGAGGTCCCAAGGTCAAGACTTAAACAGTGGGGCGATCGTTCTTTTGCTGTCACAGCTCCCAGGCTGTGGAACAGACTGCCCCTTGACATTCGCACTACTACTGACCTCAGCCTTTTTAAATTAAAGCTGAAAACACACGTTTTTAGATTGGCATTTAACTCTGACTAGGGTAGTCCTGCTCTTAGGTGTACTTATTTTGCCTGTTTTTTTTATACTTTATGCACTTTTAGAGGGCCTTTAACACCCTGCAGCACTAGTAGCACTTTCTTGTGTTTTCTTGCAGCACTGTAACACTTTCCTGCGTTTTTATGTATTGTTTGTATGTATTATTTTATTGCTTTGATGTAAAGCACTTTGGGTACCATCTGGCTATTGTAAAGGGCTATACAAATAAAATTTGATTGATTGAATTTTGTGTTTTTTCAGTTTAAATATTAAATATAAAATATTGAAATATTTTAAATTCTGTCAACATTGATATTAGTAGACTGCAATCTTACATGGTATGTGAGTGCACACTGGGAATGGCATTGTCATGACTGAATAATTAACCTGTTAGTCAAGCTTCTTGCAATGCTACCTGATGATCCATGGATACAATCAAATCATCATAATTATGCCTGTGTCATTACTTTTGGATTCAAGACTTTCAGGTGTGAAGGAAAAATGCAAATTGCTGAGTGCAATACCTGCTCATCAAAGATTTCTGGATTCAGGATTCGACTTTACTTTTGATCTTGATACAACCTGTGACTTGCCCAAGAAAAAAATATCTGAGACTTGTTGAGACACAAGAAGACGTGTGGTTCCAGTCATTTGGTCAGAGTGGGTTATTATCAGAGACAGCAAATGTCTTGAAAATGGACCTTTCAAATGCTACATTTCCACACTTAGAATGCCTGTGCAGTTCATCTCCACTATTGGCCTCTATAATCACCTCATTCCTGTCACAGTTCAACATTTTAACCATGACACAGTTTTAGTACTTTGCTGGCAGCTCATGGCTGTAAACTGTAACATCTCACTCTCTCAAACTTTCAACCTGGCCTCAGCTGCTGCATTCCAACAAAACTGTGAGCAAAGGTGGCCTTCACAATGACTGTGTAGAATTCTTACTATTCTTACTACTTCTTACTATCTTATCAATTTTTCATACTTGTCCATATTTTGTATTTATCTGTCAAACAAAGAGCTGCTATCTGTTTCGTTGTTTTTTTCTGAAACAATGACAATAAAAAATTCTCTTCTCTTCTATTATAATGAAAAGTCTGCTACAGTTACAGGTTATGCTGGTCTTTGCAGGTTGGCAGGTGTGCCACATCACTCATAAGAAGGTAATAAAAGAGACAAGACTACAGCTTCCATATGTGAAATCTAATGTCCCTATGTACAAGGTGAAAATCACATGCAAATACAGTAAAAGGCACATTTATTGCATATCTTAGAAAGAAAATGCTAGTTTAGGAGATCGTAGCACAATTGGTGTAAGGGTATGCAAGTCTAATAAATCACATTAGGGGAAGAAGCATTCAGATCCTTTACATATATATAGTATTGGGTCCGACAGATTTTAAAAAAAGAACTGAAGCAGCAGAGGCTGACATACACTGACCTTTAGTAGTGAGAATGGGAAATAATGCTGGATTCTACATTTCCCATAATGCAACCAATACCATCATTTTTTTAGACCCTTTTCTTCCCCGTAAACACCCATTTTTTTTCACCATACATATAGAGATGACATTGTCAGGGTTACTTCCTTCATCGACAGAGGTCAGATGAGTTGTAGACAGCACAGATCAAGCTCGAGTAATGTTTAAGCTCTGCTCACATCTTGCTTTAAGGCTGTTTTGACACCTGTGGTTTGTTAAATTTGGTAACCCTAACCCTAACCAAGCAAAATAAATTATACATTTCAGTTCTGGCCCAGTTCCTGTTCAAACTGACTTTTTACAAATGAACTGGGGAGTAAAAATTAGGTTACATACAGGTAACTTGGTGATTGGATAGCTTTGGTGTCATCCTGCATCGTTGGCACATCATCGTGACCAACGTGGGGAAATCAAACAGTACTTTAATGCTTCTGGTGTGTGCTCATGTTCTTTCTTGTCACAAAGAACTCGCCAAGAATTTATGAATTATGAGCATTATTATTATTATTAAACTGCTAATTTACCGCTAAAATGCTAACAACGCTTGTCTATTATCAAAAATCCTGTTGTTCAGCCGTCTGGAAGCGGACCGAGGTGCACCTTCAGTCAGGTTGTTTGGTCCACACGAGACTTTGACTGACAGCTTTCACACCAGCCCAAACAAACCACACTAACCAGGAAACTGCCCCAGGGTCCATTCCAACCAAACAGGTTAGGAATGAAAAGCACCCTTCCTCCTGGATTCCCAGTTAGACTTGACAAATCTCCTCCAGAGATTCAGTCCCATGACAGGTACCATTCCACAACTATTTTCAAAGGCTAAATAGCACTGTACATACAGAGTAATAGTCATAAGGAGACCGTTGTGTAGACTGTCCCTTAAAACTCGTGTAAAAGAACTCATTACGCAGATTTGCCTCTTTCAGTGTTATGTAGATTACATACCGTATCAAATTGTTAGATAACTATTAAGTATAGCTGTTATACAAATGTAGTGAAGACATTTTCTGTCTCTCTTACTCTCTCTCTTTCAGGAGGACTTTCTGGGACTCATCCAGACGAAGCTGCAGGGCGTTGAGTTTGCTGGAGTCTTCCTCCACCAAGCTAATGTCCTCCCACAGCTGCCTGCTGCGTTCCTGCCGGCTCAGACCAGAAGATGAGCGTGAGCTGGCAAGGTTACCACCACTGTGACCTTCCCAGTCCTCTGGGTCACCTTCTGGGCCTCTGGAACGAAGCACCGTGTCCAGCACCTCCATGTCCTGACAGAGAGTGAGGAGAAAATGAGACCAGAATTCCACTTTGTTTATATAGGGATAAACTAGACACTGGTGTATTACTGAAATTCTTGTATCCACATAGAATCCAAAAGGGCTGCTATTGGCAGATAAAGTAAATAAAGTAAATGAAAGACTGGTAGATACACTCTCAGCAGGAAAATAAGTCATACTTTGACAAGGATGTATAGAAAAAATAGTATTACCACCTTACAGTTGCATGCCGCCACGCACAGTCAAGTTTCAATTTACATTCATAATTGTAAGACTTTGAAGGAATTTTTGAAGTTTGGTCTTAACTGCTGGTCACGCCAGAAAGACAAGTTCATCCACGCTACCTCATGAAATAACCAGTGACAGAGGCTTGATGATACAGGGAGTTTTCACAGGACCGGTTGGTGAATTTCTGTAGCTATCGAGCTAACATGCATGAAGACGAAGGTGTCAGTCGGGCACAATTGTTGTAAAAGTTTCTTTCTTTTGTCTCTGTATTTTGTGGTCTATACCCGTCTGGCACATCATTTCACTAAAGAAAGAGCTTCTGAATAGACTAAATGAAACCCCCCAAACATTCACCATACCATCCTATCTCTGTCAGCCAACCATGCCTCTTTTGTGGAGCAGTTTACACGTTAAATTAAAACGGATAGTGCAACACAGATAACAGAATATGATAACTGCATCCATCTTGGACTGTTCTGAAGATAGTTTGCTATCAGTAAACGTTCTAAATTCACAAAGATATTATAAAGTCATACTCATCCAATTTTTTAGATTAGTGTCCCTGCCGCTGATTAGATTGAAATATACAGATTTTTTCCAAGATTTTACAGTTGTATAATCATAATATTAATACCTGTTTTTATATTTTCAAATAACATAACTATAATAATTTCATTTTATATCATTATTTGAATAGTTTGACAATCTTGTTAAAAGTTTTCCAGCTGTTTTGGCCACAAATGAGTATATACAGTCTTTGCTTACAGAAACATCATATAATGACACCAATGTTGTAAATTGCAGCACAATGATGTGCTATATGAGATTCACTGGTGTTTATTAGCAGTTTCCAACTCCATGTAACTAGAATATTCATTTGAGTGACACTTAACCTCCTAACCCCTTGTAAACATCAGCAGGGGTAAAGGCTTCCCTTCAGTTTCAGTCCCGGCAAGTCTCAATCTCAATGGGCCTCTCTCGCAACACTATTACACTCGTATGTCCTCAGGGTTTCCGTTCTTCCCTCTGTTCGTTCCTCCTAGACTGCAAATCAAACTGCTTCATCCAGACAGAGGACAATCAAAGGTTTCTGCTAAGGGTCTCTCACAGAATTACTTTGAAACTCTTGGGTGGGTTCTCATGACCAAACATTTTCTCCCATTTTACTCAATGGCCCTCACAGAAATTAAACTGATAATGTAGAGCTGACCCTCCTTTCCACATCTGTCTGATTTGGCAGTGAAACAGTAGAAAAATCTAAAGTTTCCCCACCCAACATCTTTCACTGCATCTGCCAAATATAATGTGTGAGGATTCTGTCTCTGACAGGCTCCATAATGCTGTGTGGTTTGTTAAGATAATCATCGTGCTAGTCTAGTTCCTTATAAGTAACGCTGATGACTTCTCTGACTGAGAGTTGGAAAGATGTCTGCGTTTGGAGAGTTTAACATGACCCTATGAGAGTTTGATGTAGTGACAGTGTAAAATAAAGCAGAACAGAGCTGTGGCTGAGCTCATTTGTGAGTCTTTAATATAATCAAAATAATACATAAATTGTAGTTTTTTTATATGAAAATTAGGTATGTTACTAACCCTGCAAGACGTATAACATACATTCCAAGGAATTAAGTCGGTTGAAAGATGTCACACATATTCCAATAATATTACAGTTTGCTTTATTAACAGTTAAAACAGACCAGACCATTTATGGCCCAAGAACTCCATTATAAGAAACAAGGAGCAAACAGAATAGCAGGGTTTATATCTGTTATTCAAAATACAAGACAACAGTCATCGTTTGAAAACATTTCTTTTACATGGACTACTGTTCCCCCCCTCAAATTCTCCTGCAGTTGTTATAAGAAAGAGCATGGTCAGAGCTGACACTGAGCACACTCAGGTCAATGGGATCCATATGGGTATTTGGTTTGAAATACCAGAGACCTGTTTGAATAATACGTGGAGGCTAATCTAGAAATTAAATGTATTTCCTCATGTATGAGAAACTGGCTTTTAAGACTTACAACTGACTGAAGAAAAGCAAGTCAAAGCCTTTTTTAAAACCTAATTTACCTGAGAATTTACATTATTATCATGTAAGGTTGACGTGTGCAAACAGAAAACAGAGCTGTGATGGTGCTGAGGTCTTTACAGGTTTTCACCAACAGAGGGACCCAGTGTGTAACAGATCTCACATAGACCAAAATAAGTGTGCCACATGTGGGAGTACTCAGTGTGTGTGTGGGGACCAGAACAATGGAGGGAGACAGGAAATGAAGCTCTGCTGTGTGTGAGTAGCAGTAAGCAGCTGCTCCCTGACTGCTGCTGCTGCCACCACTGACAGACATGTTATCATGGTTAACTTGGAACGCGATAGCCATAATGTGTATTTTCTGTGTGTGTGCGTGCGTGTTACCGTGGAGACCCCACCGAAATACCTGAAGGTCAAGCCTGACAGGCAATTGGTCATTTCAATCTCAACACCTTAACAAGCACCGCACAACGTACACAAGAAGTCGCATTACATTTCTTAAAGGGGCACAGTGTCCGAAACAAATGAAATTTAGGGCCATGTCAACCAGGCGACATCCTGCTTCCGTGGGGGTCCACCTATGGGCTGAAACTGAATTTGAATCATCAATATTTGAATTTGAATTGCTACACTTGAATAATTGCATTAAAAAACTGAATTTGAATCACTCAATGCTGCTTGCAGCTTCGGTTTCAATGGTTTAGAGTTGTCACGATACCAAAATGAGTAACCACGATACTATACCAGACAAAGTATCACGGTTCCGGGTATTATCGCGATACTGCAGCCTTTTTTTATTATCATTATTTTTATGAACTGCAATGTATTTGTACATTAAATACTTATTAATTACTTATAATGTTGTTTGGTGCATGATAAACATTATACTAGTGAAGCATGAATTAGACTGAAACAAATACTTTTATGAATAACATTTATTAAAAAGTTAAAATAAAAAATAAAAAAAGGTATGGTCTTGGCCATGGGTTGCTTCCCTTTTGGGTTGGATG
>CAEMYA010000087.1:183833-197543 GCA_903131615.1 Diplodus sargus
CTTTTGAGCTTCTTTATACATTCAGCTTCATGTTCAGCTACAGAAACTGTTCAGCTATCAACATGTTCAACTTTTTAAGCTCTTTCGGCCTTGACCTTTTCAACTTTTCATCTTCTCGACTTTTTTAGCTTTTTGGAAGTACATTCAGCAGATTTCGCTTCAGACTTCAGCATTCACACTGTATTTTCGTAGGAAATACAAATTTTTCTAGTTATTATTATTCTTCCGTACGTTTTTTGGCACCTATCTCCTCCTACAAATTTTGAGCTCTTGAAACCATTCATCCATCAAAATGTTCAGCTTTTTTAGGACATGATGGCGTGTATTTTTCTTATTTCTACCTTTCATACTTTTGGAAATATTCAGCTTTTTAAGCAAAATTTTGCCCATTCATCCTTATGGGGAATTTTTCAAATTTCATTCTGCTATAACTTCAGCATACCTTCAGCTATTGAAACTGTTCAGCTATTAAAATGTTCAGCTTTTTAAGCTCTTTCAGTCTTGAGCTTTTCAACTTTTCAACTTTTGCAGTAATTCAGCTTTTTCCCAAAAAAAATCAACATTGACGCAAATGGGAAAATCTTACAATCGTCTGCAAAACTCATCGCCTTTCACCCCGCCATTCCAACTTTAAACGAGTCAGCGAAACTTGAACTATTGACACTGTATTCAGTTTTTAAAAATATTGTACGGTTTTGAAAATGTTGCAGTTTTAGTTTTAAGGAGTTTTAGCCCGTCTTCTGATTTTATAATGGGTGTGTATTGTGTCAGCTAGAGTGCGTGACATCATCGCTAGAGTGTGAGGCTGCTCGAGGAATGGAAGACAAAATTGTCTTCAGCTTGATTCTGAATCCACATGTTTTACTTGACAGACAATATATGCATAGAAATGTAGGAAATCTTGTTGGCTTTCAGCTGATGGTCTCATTTCAGATGTACAACTTACAGTTTTGTAAGTTGTACATGTGGAAGCCCTGGAGCGACAAGAACCCGAGCAGCCGCTCCATAAGCCGCAATGTTAATTTTGAGCCTAAATTTCCGTCCGAGAGCAGACGGTACCTGATTTGTCTCTCGCTCCTGTGCCTTCATTTCTGACTCGACAGAAATAAAAACGACATGAGCGAGTTCAGCCATGTCTCCTCTCACTCATCATATAAATATTTTGGCCATAACCATTACAGTCTTTTCAAGAATCGCAGGGGTTTGGGAGGCGTTTTCCCATTCATCCTTATGGGATCCCTTCATCTCTGTCTCTGTTACTTCTCCTGCGTGTGTATCTCAACAATGACCAGTGGTGTCAAACTGATCCAGGAAAGGGCCACTGTGGCTGCAGGAATTATTCCAACCAAGCAAGAGCACACCTGATTTAGATCAGATGTGCTCTTGCTTGGGGTTCCTCCTGCTCCAGCGTATGTGCAGCCATTTTAAGCTCTTTCACCCTTAACTTTTGTACATTTTCATCCTTTTTTCACCTGTTTTAGCTTCTTCAGCCCTCTCACAGCTTTTCATCCTTTTCCATCCTTTTCATGCTTTTTTCACCCTTTTAAACTTTTTCAGCCTTTAACTTTTCAACTTTTTAGCCCTTTTTTACCATTTTAACCCCTTCCAGCCCTCTTACTCTATAGCTTTTGATCCTTTTACACCTTTTGAAGCTTTGTCAGCCCTCTTACTTCATCCTTTTTAACCTTCTTAACCTTGTCTGGCCCTTTTAGTCTACAGCTTTTCATCCTTTTTTCACATTTTTAAGCTCCTCCAGCCTGTCACTTTTTACCTTTTTAGCTTTTTTTCACCATTTTAACCTCTTCCAGCACTCTTACTTTACAGCTTTATTTCACTTTATTGAGCTCTTTCAACCCTCTTTTTTACATGTTCATCATTTTTTCACCTGTTTTACCTTTTTCGGCCCTCTCACTCTACAGCTTTTCATCCTTTTTCAACTTTTTAAGCTTTTTCGGCTCTCTTACTTCATCCTTTTTTAATTTGTTCGGCTCTCTTACTCTACAGCTATTTACCTTTTCATCTTTTTTTCACCCTTTTAAGCTCTTTCACCCTTTAACTTTTTTACATTTTCATCCGTTTTTCATCTGTTTTAGCTTTTTCAGCCCTGTCACTCTACAGCTTTCCATCCTCTTCCATCCTTTTTTCACCCTTTTAAGCTCTTTCAGCCTTCACCTTTTCAAGTTTTTAGCCTTTTTTCACCATTTTAACCCCTTCCAGCCCTCTTACTCTACAGCTTTTCACCTTTTCAGCTTTTTAAAAAGTATCTTAACCTCTTCCAGCCCCCTTAATCTACAGCTTTTTAGCCTTTTCAGCTCTTTCAAACATTCAACTTCATGTTCAGCAATTAAAATGTTCAACTTTTTCAACTCCTTTAGCCTTTAACTTTTCGGCCTTTTCAGCTTTTCAGCCTTTTCAGCTTGTCAGCCTCTTCAGTTTTTCCAGCCTTTTCAGCTTTTTCATACATTCAGCTTCATGTTCAGCTCCAGAAACTGTTCAGCTGGCACTATGTTCAACTTTTTAAGCTCTTTCAGCCTTTAACTTTGCAACTTTTTCAGCTTTTCAGCCCTTTAAGCTTTTCAGCTTTTCAGCCCTTTCAACTTTTCTGGCATTTCAGCTTTCAGCTTTTTCAGCTTTTCGGCAGTACATTCAGCAGATTTCGCTTCAGCATTCACACTGTATTTTCGCAGGAAATGCAATTTTTCTAGTTAAAGTTATTATTCCTGCTTCTGTAGGTTTTTTGGCACCTATCTCCTCCTACAAATAATGAGCTCTAGGAACAATTTAAGTATCAAAATGTTCAGTTTTTTAAGGACATGATAGTGTGTATTTTTCTTGTTTCTAGCTTTCTCTACCTTTTTATGCAAAATTTTTCCCATTCATCCTAATGGGGAAATTTTCAAATTTCATTCTGCTATAACTTCAGCATGCCTTCAGCTATTGCAACCGTTCAGCTATCAAAATGTTCAGCTTTTTCAGCTATTTCAGCCTTGAGCTTTTCAGCTTTTCAACCTTTCAGTTTTTTCATAAATTCAGCTTTTTCCAAAACAAAATTAACATTGATGCAAATGGGAAAATCTTAAAATCCTCTGCAAAACTCATCGCCTTTCAACTTCTACTTATCCCTCATACGTTGAGCTGGAGACACCATTCCAACTTTAAACGAGTCAGCGGACCTTGAACTATTGACCGTGTATTCAGTTTTTTTTAAATCTTGTACGGTTTTGAAAATGTCGCAGTTTTAGTTTTAAGAACTTTTAGCTCCTCTTCTGATTTTATAATGGGTGTGTATTGGGTCAGCTAGAGTGCGTGACATCATCGCTAGAGTATGAGGCCGCTCGAAGAATGGAAGACAAAATGGTCTTCAGCTTGATTTTGATCCCTCACCTTTTACTTGACATCGACAATATATGCATAAAAATGTAGGAAATCATGTTGGGTGTCAGGTGGTGGTCTTATTTCAGATGTGGGACTTACGGTTTTTGATTTAGGAGCCCCAAAGCGACACGAACTTGACCACCTGGTCCATAAGCCACAATGTTAATTTTGAGGCAAAATTTCTGACTCGACAGAAATAAAAACGACATGAGCGAGTTCAGCCATGTCTCCTCTCACTCACCATATAAATATTTTGGCCATAACCATTACAGTTTTTTCTAAAATCGCAGGGGTTTGGGAGGCGTTTTTCCATTCATTCTCATGGGATCCCTTCATCTCTGTCTCTGTTACTTCTCCAGCGTGTGTATCTTAACAATGTGTGTGTATTGCGTGAGCTAGAGTGTGTGACATCATCAGTTGATTGAGAGCAGCTGGAACACTGGAGAAAGAATTCTCCTCAGCTGGATTTGGATCCCACATCTTTTACTTTACATAGACCAGTGGTGTCAAACTGATGCAGGAAAGGGCCACTGTGGCTGCAGGTTTTCATTTCAACCGAGCAAGAGCACACCTGATTTGCATCAGGTGTGCTCCTGCCCCAGGTATGTGCAGCCATTCTAAGCTCTTTCACCCTTAACTTTTGTACATTTTCATCCTTTTTTCACCTGTGTTAGCTTCTTCAGCCCTCTCACTCTACAGCTTTTCATCCTTTTCCATCCTTTTTAAGCTTTTTTTAAAATCCTTTTAAGCTCTTTCAGCCTTTAACCTTTCACCTTTTAAGCCTTCTTTCACCATTTTAACCTCTTCCAGCCCTCTTACGCTACAGCTTTATTTCACCTTATTGAGCTCTTTTAGCCCAATTTTTTACATGTTCATCATTTTTTCACCTGTTTTACCTTTTACGACCCTCTCTACAGCTTTTCATCCTTTATTCACCTTTTTAAGCTCTTTCACCCTTTAACTTTTTTACATTTTCAGCCTTTTGTCACCTGTTTTAGTTCTTTTTCGGCCCTCTCATTCTACAGCTTTCCATCCTTTTCATCCTTTTTTCACCCTTTTAAGCTCTTTCAGCCTTCACCTTTTCAAGTTTTTAGGACTTTTTACCTTTTCTGCCTTTTCAGTTTTTCAGCCCTTTCAGATTTTCTGGCATTTCAGCTTTCAGCTTTTTCAGCTGTTCGGCAGTACATTCAGCAGATTTTGCTTTAGCCTTCAGCATTCACACTGTATTTTCGCAGGAAATGCAATTTGTCTAGTTGTCCTTTTGTACATAAATGTCAATAAATTGTCAATAAATATGTCAACTGAGTTGGTCTCACAGTCCTCTGTTGGTTTTACCTCATCATTAAAGTAAGACCTGATTTGACGATACCTAAAGAAATCCAATTTTTCTAACCCATATGTATCCAAAAATTCTCCCTTCAAATTCATTTTCAATTGTTTCTATCCTATTGTGCATGTCTAAGGGCACATGTCAGTATCTGACTTGATGTTTTTACTTATGGGACCATAGTTGCTTTCATATATTTTGGATAGATCTTTAGGTATTCGAATCCCCGGGTACTTAAAGGGACAGTGTATAATATATCGAGTATTTAGCACCATCTAGCTGTGAGGCTCTACATTGCAACACTATTTTGCTCACCCCTCCCATCCTGAAGACATTCCAGAAGCTACGGTGGCCCTGACGGACAAAAAACTCATTTTCAAAATATGGACTCTTTCCCAACAGCGTTGAGTATTTCTACTGATTCAAGTAATGAGGTAAAGATGTAGTTAGTCAGATGTTAGTTAGTGACGAGCGCTTTCGCTGAGCTCCCTCTCAGTTCCCCAGTCAAGCTAGCTCTGAGCTAAATCGCGTTTAGCCTTACTACGTAGTGCTTTGTGTCCGTCTCGGCAGTCCATAGTTTTTTTACACCCGGAAAGACATGGCGAACTCCGTAGAGCTTACCCGTGCTATGTATATTCAGATAGGTAATTCTTCGCTCAGGAGGATATGTCAGATTGTTGGCAGAGGTAATTGTACAACAATGCGGACTTACTTATGAACGAAGACGTTGATTTGAGTTAATAAATTACTTAAATAGTTACACACTGTCCGTTTAATTACCTTTGGAGCTCCATTTAAAATCAAATGTATTTAGTATGTATTTTTCAGGAGTGTAGTTATAGCTTAAAATGTAGGGGTTTTGCACATTTAGTTTATATTCAGAATAGGTTCCAAAGTCTTTTAGTGTAGACATCAACCTAGGGATGCTAACCTCTGGCACTGTAATAAGCAGTAACACGTCATCCACATATAGACAAATCTTTTGCTCCAGGCCTCTGAAGATTATTCTTTTTATTACCGGATCATCCCTAACTGACTGTGCTAAGGGTTTGATAAATAGGGAGAAAAGCACTGGGCTGAGAGGACAACCTTGATGGCAGCCTCGCTCCAGCTAAATGGGCTGTGAGTGATGTCCGTTGATTTTTATTCTGGCATCTGAAGCAAGGTATAGGGTTTTGAAACATCTAATAGAATCATCTTAAGTCCAAATCTTCTCAGCGTCAGATAAAGGTACTCCCAGCGAAACAAGTCAAACACCTTTTCGACATGTAGACTGAGTAGTACAGCTCTGTTATTCCCCTTAGTCACATGATCAAGTACATGGAGCACCCGTCTAATATTGTCTTGCGTCTGTCTGTCACGCACGAAGCCTGTTTGATCTGGATCCACTAGTTCTGGTATTATATGTTCTAGTCTTTAAGCCAGTATTGATGCATACACTTTATAATCAATATTCAGTACAGAAATAGGTCTTTATGCAACTCTTTTTTATCCTTTCCCTCTTTATGAATAACTGAAATTATTGCTTCCCTCCATGTTCTTGGTGGATCATCTTCTTGAAGTGTGTGGTTAAAACAGTCCAAGTATAGGTACTATTTGCTCTTTAAAGGCCTTATACCATTCGGCCGGAAAGCCGTCAGTTCCCAGTTCTTTATTGGCCTTGAACTTAGAAACTGCCTTTTCTATTTCCTCCTTTGTGATATCTGCTTTTAGGGCTTTATTCTGTTCTTTCCCTATGGGGAGTAAATCTAGTGATTCCAGAAATGTATTTATTTCCTGAGGGCTAGTTGTATTTGGTTCCCTATATAGTTCTCTGTAGTAGTTTTCAAAAATGTGTTGTACGTATGTCCTCTAATTTGTGACACTGTTTTTTAGTTCTCGGGTCTCTAATTTCAAATATGGAGCTCTCTGTCTGTTGCTTCCTTAGCCTCCATGCCAGGAGTTTTAGGGCCATTCTTATAATATCTCTGCTTAACAATCTTGGCTTTTTTCTCCAATTCCTCCTCATAGAGTCCATACAATTCCTTTTTGATGGTGTTGATTTTATTTAGGATGTGGGGATCCTTCCCTTCAACGTGGTCCCTCTCTAACACTTTGAGATTTTCTTGTATATCAGACAGCTCTTTATCTCTTTCCTTTGTCTTATGTGATGTGTCGGCAATAAGCTTTCCTCTGATCACTGATTTAGCAGCGTCCCACAAAACACTTGACGATACTTTCCCATTATTGTTGTTATCCATGTAGTGTTTCAATTCCTTCTGTACATAGTTATTACATGTGTTATCATTTAAGATAACACAGATACTTGTGTTAAGATGTCAA
Source organism: Diplodus sargus (assembly GCA_903131615.1). Taxonomy (NCBI): domain Eukaryota; kingdom Metazoa; phylum Chordata; class Actinopteri; order Spariformes; family Sparidae; genus Diplodus; species Diplodus sargus. Next base: position 190,858 of record CAEMYA010000087.1, read on the forward strand.
AACGTGCTTTTCTTTTTATTGTGTAGGTGCAGGTGTAACCCAGGTCAACCTGTGTGTTAAATCAAATGTGTATATAATTACACAAAATCTGTTACTGCCTGATAAGGAAATGCCTCCAAATCCAATATGTGCAGACTGTGTGTGTAGCTCGGAGCTCCTCCTCTTTAATTTCTTCCTCTGGGTCCCCCACCTCTGCCCTTTTGTACAATTGTCCTGCGGGAGAGGTGGGTGTTATTGTTTCATTCAGTTGATAATCATAAACCATCCTAATGTTTCTCTTTGTTTATGTATTTCTGGTCTCAATGTTAGTATTATCTCTGTTCCTGCCTAACAAGGTGCATATGTCAACAGAGTAGCATTTAAAAATAGCAGTTTTAACAATTGCTAGCTTGACGCTATGATGAACCAAACTAACTTCCGGGTTTGCCGATATCTTTATCTTCATTTCATTTGTATAGGAGCTCGAGTGGACAGAATGATTTACATGGAGGTTCTGCTTGTTATTCATTCCGTCAGGTATGTTTCGCTGAATATGTGGTTTTTTTCACTGTAAAATACGTAGCCCTTTTGTACAATTCTCCTGCGAGAGAGGAGCTCGAGTGGACAGTACGATTTACATGGAGGTTCTGCTTGTTATTCATTCCGTCAGAATAAACGGAGATCATCTCCAAAGAGGTCCCTGTGTCACAGCATCATTCAAACCAACACAACGCAGAAGTACACCAGTCACACAGGGTTAGATAAACAGGCAAATAGTCAGAGACATCTCGAATCCCTATACTCCCTGAGTCTGTGCCTGTCTGAGTTATATGTCAAAAAATAGTCAATTCTTGAGTGCACTCTGTGACTTGCTGAATAAAATGTGTACTGTCTGTCTGTTGGGTGGAGCTCCCTCCATACATTAATCATCATGCCGATGTTAAACCTCGCCGCCTTTGTTAGCTGCCTCAAGATAGCTAACAGGAAGCAGGTCGAATTTGTCTTAGCATGCTACCGCTAGCGCAAGCGGCATTGTCCTCCTGAGTGGGGCCAGTAGCAGGCAAGGCAGGCGTTGACAGACGGAGCTCATTAGCATTTAAAGGTGCAGGCACAGAAACAGCCTGCTCTCAGTGGAGCACTTGAGCGACTTTTAGACAGCTGAAATTCAGGACCACGGATGGGTTTGGGGCAATGCATTTCGAATACAGTGTTGTTGGACCTCTAACAGCTGTGTGAAATTGATGAAAACCATATAATATGGGACCTTTAATCCTCTCTTGGTGGGACTGGGTGTTGATTGTCTTCACTGGACGCTGCCAGATCTTTTTCCGTATTTTCTCTGGGCGCCTGGATTCAGCAGTGCTCTCATGCTCAAGCAGGATGCCCCTCTTCTTTAAATCCTCTGCCGTCTCCGCTGCACTCCCATATGTTACCGGTTCGCTGTCGAAGAAAACTTGTTGCTTGGCTAGCGGTGGTGTCTGAAACCATATTCCCTTTTCCCACAGAAGTCTCCTAATCTGCACATACACCGTTCTTCTTGCCAGCGTTTCTGCAGGGTAGTCATGGTCGAAATAAATCCTCCTGTCACCATAGTAGATCTCCCTCCTCTTCCAGGCAGAATGCAGCACCAGCTCCTCGGTTTTAAACTCCTGAAAATATACAATAATATACATCGACCTGGGTTGTGCCTCTTTTGGGGGTTCAGAGCAGAGTGCTCTGTTACACCGTTGTATTCCAAATTCAACTTCAGCGAGGGGCTACAGCTCTTTTTTGATAATATTGTCAGTAAATTGCTGGATGTTGTTTTCCTCAGCTCCCTCTGAGATGGGGGGCGATAAACCGAAAATTTATTGATACCGAAATTTACGACAATAACCGACGTCATTTTGGCCATGTCGGTATATTCGGTGTCATAGGCGTAACATCCACTAGGAACAGGGGGACACGTTTGGTCCACTTGATTAATCTACCCGGCGTATGTGCTTATTTTACATTAATTTGTTGGCAAACTCCGCCCCCGATGCAACACCAGCTATGCCAGGTTAGTAATCAAGGGAACCCACTCTCGCTGTGAGTCGCGGACAGTTTGGGTAATGATGCTGCGTTCAAAGGCTGCAACAGGTCTGTGTCTTCTGCCGGCCGGTCCATTGATCAAACATTTGTGTTTTGTTCTTTATTCACTCAAAATAATTACTGTATTTCCAGCTAGAAAACACTCATCTCTCTTCTCCCTCCATTGTTGTTTGCATTTGTGTCTCTGCGTGGTCTGACACGTGAGTGAGCTCATGCTGAGAAACGTGACTTCTCGCGTACTTGACGCAAGAAGAAAGCAAAAATATATAATATATAAGGAAAATGACATAGTAACGCGTTACCGGCATCACTGATTGTGTAGCTTAAGTACAACATGGAGCATGAAGATGTAAAGAAAAAAATAAAAACTGCAGAATTAACTTTGAGCAACTTGGAGGAAACGTACTTAATAACATGTGTCGGATGTGTCAAGTGCATTAGGTGCACTTGTTGCATTATTCAATTAAGATTTCTGTGGTTTAAACAACTCGCAATTGTAGTCGAGAACGTCAGTTATAACAACCCACGTATTAAACAGTTGTTGGATTTAAATCAGTCTCGGGCTCATAATTACATTCAGTGTGTCGGGCCGGGCTCGGACACAACGTGCCCGGGCTCGGGTCGGGCTTGATTCTAAGCTCTACTCGGGTCCAGCCGCGACTTTACTGAGGTTCACCCAGTGTGAGCAGCAGGAGGACGGTCAGCTCACCTCCCAGAACATCTGACTGATTTAGGGACTGTCATCAAATTACTTAGCATAAATATATTAATACAAAATAATTGCAGTTCTTTCAATATCTTCCATGTCATTGGGCCCAGTGACTCCAGCAGCAGATTGTATTAGTAAACTGGACGAATGAGACACAGCTATGTCTATTGTACTTTAGTGCTTCCTCTATTTTATATAAATATTAATATGCAGAAATCTTGATTTTTCTCAATAGCTTCCATGTCATATGAAATATGACACTGACTTCTGAAACAGATTCTGTGTCTATCAAAAATATATAATAATTAAGAAAATAATGGTAAAAAAAGTTCTCTAATGCTCAAGAGGTTAACATATTATTAAGCAGCAATGTCAACTTCTCCACTGTTTTGTCTCATGTCTTAGATTCTGATTCTGAAGTCCTCAAAATGTTTATTTATTTACATCCAACCTCTTCCACCACCTGCAGCACAACCACGTGATTCAAGAAATAAAAAAAGCGAGAAGCTTAGAATTTGTTTATAAGGGACTTTATATTTTATACTTTTAAACTTGTTCAGTTGTTGTCATTTCAAGTAATCTGTGCTTTTCAGATGTTCAATCGTGTGCTTATCAGTTGTTCTTAACTACTAAATAAATAGTCCTTTAAAGTGGCATTTCTGTAAATATGCAGGATTTTTGTTTTTTTTTTTTTTTTAGGTGCGGGGGGGGATTACTTATCGTTCATTTATCGTTATCAAGGTGAGTTGCTCAATATATCGTGATATTGATCTGAGGCCATATCGCCCAGCCCTACTCCGAGATGCCATAAATGTGTATGTTATTACACCTCGAACGTGCTTCCAGGTCTGTTAGCTTTATCTTTAATCTATCCTTGTCTGGCAGTGACGGACTCAGCGCCTCTTTGAAGTCTCTGCAGAGTTTGAGAGGATTCAAATCTCTGCAAAGTAATCACAGCATCAATTATTTTGTAGTGATGATTGGACTTCTACTTCACTGCTTATCTCAGTTTTGACATTAAGATTTTATTTTTACTGCAACTGCATATCGGCTACAAATATCAGTCAGTGTTCATGATTATTAATAGTCAGTATGGTTATCGGCTCTGAAAAAAACCACATCGGTTGATCCCAAAAGATAATCAAAGTATTTTTGTCAGAGCCTTCCAGGTTGGCACCAAAGCTGTGAAGCCACACTTGCTTCATTCATGGACACTGTAGCATTTTTTTTTATATAGGGCTGTAAGCAATCTGAATAAGAGTTAAGAGTCTACAACCATGCCAGCAGCTTGAGGCTGTACTCTAGGTAGATACTGTAGGGTTTGGAGTTAAAGGCTAAGGTCAACGTTCTAACATGTTTAACATCCTAGTTTAGCATGTCAGGAAGCTAAAATGTCCTTCATAGCACTCAATACAACCTGAGGAGGACATGAGTGTGTGTACCAAATTTCAAAATGAGGATGATTTCATGTGATTTTGGCTGGACTTTTAAAACCACAACTGTCAACTGTTAGAGGAAAGGTAAGGGGCTTGCCAAAAGACAATTCAGTTTTTAAGGCAATCGTTCCAAATGGGTTTAGGTCTGGACCAAAGTGGTGGAGAACCTGACCTACCAACAGTAATACTTTCAATTCCATCATTGGAGCCACACTACTGTGCTTAAAAATGACAGGGTACCTCTAACAAAAGCAATAATATGTACAGTAATAATATTTTGCATTATCTAGGCTGCAGACTAATTGATGGGTTTTCTTCGTCATCTATGGAAGTTTCTGTTCTCAGGTCTGTTTAGACAAAACTTGTTTATGGCATAATATATCAAATGTCTTCACTGCAAAGTCTAAATATGACTAGACCTATGTTAAAGATTTGGTTGAGTTGTGTATGATCCACAATATTTCCAACAATGTTCAACCAGAGAAATCCATGTGTTCATTGGTGTTTGTGTTTCATTTGGTTGCCTGTCACTATAACTTCCAGGAGACTAAACATGAAAATATTAACTGACGGGTGACTATCTGTTTTTTCATGCTACTTGCTCCAGTGTTTATTCGTCCACACAGCCAAAATATTGTTCGAATTCATGTCAACCACTCACCAAACTCAGCACTCACCAGAGACTCTGGTTCTCTCTCTTCTTTTCCCCCTCTCCTCTCTGTAATGTGATTCTTCATGTCATAAAGGACATTTTGCCTCCAACTCCAGTTGGCAGTCAGGTTCTCACCCCCGCACAGCCTGGCTCTCCCCTAACAACACCAGACTGATGTCTTTTGTTTTGATAGAGAGACCCCTAGCGGAAGAAAAAATTGGTTGTGTCCACTCAGACTTACCTTTTGTTGACCCATCTTTTGTCTTTCCATGTCCACGTCCCTCACTGGTTCTGGCTCCGGAGACCCTGGTGGCCCCTCCCCCTCCCTGTCCAGCTTGTTGTCAGTGTGGACCTTAGAGGAGGAGGATGATGAGGCAGGGGAGGAGGGAGGGATAGATGGAGAGGAGGAGGAGGAAGCACCATGAGGGTGTGCAGGGGATGAAGATGGAGAAGTGACACACAGAGGAGGAGCTGCGTGGTTGCCGTGGAGCGTCTCCTGCCGTAGTGTCTCATTTTCTGAGGCCAGTTCCTGCCGCTCCCGCCTCACACTGGTCAACTCCTTGGTGAGAGTATCCAGCCGCTGCCTGAGCTGACGAACCTCGTCACGAGCGCGGTTACGCTCCGCACGAACCTGGCAAAATATACACAAGTAAATTTAACAGCCCTCTGAAGACATGCATTTAAAAATGCCAGTACCCCCATAACTCTGAGTCCGAACCCCCCTGTGCCCCCCCCAACAGGGAGTCTGCATCAATAACACAATGACAGATTTCTTGCAATGATTTTGTACTGAAGGGAAAGGTGCAAATAAAGGCCCTTATTTATCAATCTTGCGTGAAAACGGGTGCAGATCTGTGCGCAGAATTGGTCTTAAGACAGGACACACGTGTGATTTATGAAACATTCGTATCTGACCAATTCCAGCGTACGAATGATCAGGTCTTGATAAAAGCGGCAGCTGAATTCGTCATTAACATGTTACGCCCTTAAATATTCCTGGTTCGGAGGCCTCGCACACTGAGGTCAAACATTGAGAGAAGAGGCACTGGCAAGAAGAGAAACTTTTCCAAGATGGAGATCGGCATCCCGGCAGCGCCGGCACATCAAAGGCTCCATTCACTAATGCAATGTTGTGCAAAACTGAACAGGCCAAAATAATATGGCACACTTTCTCTGGGGTATACATAGTGTTGCTTTCGTCAACGAAAATTATGACTAAATATCGTCATCAACGAACCTTTATCACGTGACGAAAACGAGACGAGAAGCAACGTAAATGTTGGTCATGTGACGAAAACTATAATCAAATATAATGCAATATTGTTGACGAATAAAAACGCGACTAAATGTCGTTTACAAAATAAAAACTCTGCTAAAGTATCTCTTCATTTTCGTTGACCAAAACGAGACGAGACGAAATGTAATAACGTTATTTCATATCGCTATTATTATTATTTTTTGCAATATTTCTGTTTCCTGAGTCTCAGTTCAGGTGCTGCATCAGGTCGCACTGCACAGGCGACGTCTCTTCCTCAATCCACACCTGCGTGGCATTATTAAGAAGATGCGGCTGCGGTGGCTTAACGTTAACGCGGATTAAACTTGCGGACAGTTTATAATCATATGGATACTGTAATAATGTGTAGTGATTGACATACTGGAAAGTGACAAAGTTACGTTTTTCGCTCTAAATTACATAATTACATGATCATAATCAGTGAACTGGATGCTGTCTAACTCACTCGCGGGGACAGAGGCTGATTTCTGGGGGAAAGTTCACCGAAGTCTCGGTCTGAAGGGCTGATTTATTTTCATCACAAACACTCGGTGAGTTAAC
>CAEMYA010000087.1:214004-224179 GCA_903131615.1 Diplodus sargus
GCAATGTCTGAACTCAAAAATAACATCTCTAACCAACTATCGGCCTTCCAGGGCAGTTTTCAGGGGGACATTAAAAAACAACTTGGCGATATGAGACATTAACCAGAAGATGGAGGAGACGGCAAGTAAAAGAATGTCGTGGAGACTTGAAGAAGCCGAGCGGCGCATTGGAGAGGTTTTAAACATTTGGCGGGGAAGTGGATGCGGTTTTGGCCCAGGTGCAGTAAATCCAGCTCGAACTAAAATCAAAGCTCACCGATCTTGAAGGACACTTGCGTCGCAATAACATCCGGATCTATGGTATCGAGGAAAGGGGGAAGGTACCTCTATGGTTTGCTTTTGTGGAGAATTGTATAAAAACTGAACTGGGAGAGAGTACCGGTCCGACTGAATGCACACATAGAGCACTCGGACCAAAACCTGCCGATACTGCCACCCCGAGATCAACAGTTGTGAGGTGGATGGGAAGAGGGTGTTTTTCGACCAGGTGTGATGGATAAAAGGAGAGAATATCTGCCAATTAAGAGGGTACTGAAAGGGAAGGGAATCAGATTTCACACACGAATGACAAAAATAAGTGTTTTTCTGGACTCCAATGGCCGCCTAAAACGGACACAGAGGACTGTTAATTCATCCAATTTCAGCATGACATCAACATTCCCCTACCATTGATTTTGTCTACATCTTTATTATTGAAAACAGGACAGTGATGGTAGGTTGCATCTCTCTGAGCGTTGGATTTTAGTTTATGCTATTTTTTGGTCTTCGCCTACCAAACCGTAAATTAAGATTGAGCTCTCCGCTGTCCTGTAGAGGACACTGTCTGACTTTCTCTGGCCGAGGACATTACATTAAATCTGAGAATAAGGCAGTCTTTTGAGTTTAAATGACAGCTGCCCACACTACTATCCCGAGGGGGCACCACCGTGTGGCTATTCTGATGCCAAACTTTGTTCATTTTGAATTCATGTCAGAGACTCAAGACAAGAAGGGCAGGTTCATCATGGTAAAAAGTAAATTAGATGATAAAGAGGTGACTCTGTTGAATGTGTATGCACCTCTAGGTAGCAACAAGGCATTCTATAAAATTTTTTTATTTAATTGCATTTCAGTCTGCAAGAATAATGATCTGTGCTGGAGACCTCAACATGATTTTGGACCCAGAGCTTGACACAACTAATCAAAGAAGGAAAACTACCCCCATGGATTAAATGAAGAATTCAGGAACTTGGTTTGATAGATGTTTGGAGAAATTTTCACTACCAGGATAGACAGTTTACATTCTATTCAAGCCGCCATGATGCCTATTCAAGGATTGATTAGGTATTTATGCACAATTCTGAGAGGCACAGGATAAATGAATGTGAAATAAGCCAGAGAGATGTTTCAGACCACTCCACCATCCACTTAAACGACATTTAGATAGTACATATAAGTGTGCTAAACAATACTGGATTCAAGGAAAGAATAAAGAATAAGCTAAAAACATACTTCCAGGATAGGAATGTAAACCCAGTGATATTGTGGGATGCAGCTAAAGCAGTTTTGCAGGTAAAGATTATATTGGAAACAGCTTATGTTGGAAGGGTGAAAGCTCAAAGACTCTTAGATCTGCAAAAACAGCTTCTTGATCTTGAACAGCAACATAGATTAAATATAGAACCACAAATATGTTTACAAATGAAGAGGATAGATAAGATTTATATTTACAACATGAGACAGGTGCTAAAGCTTCTAGGTTACTAGCTTGGAGGCTGCGAAAACAGCAATCTGAAAATACAATCTATAGAATTAGGGACCCTTCTTCTGAAAAAATTACATATGAATTAGAGGGGATTCAAATGTCTTTGAGAAATTTTACCAGGGCCTGTATGCCCAGTCCAAACCATTTGATGCTGGTAAGGTTGAATAATTTTTGAGCCAGTTGGACCTGCCTTCTCTGGGTAGACTGCGTTATGAAAAATTGCTAAAAGAAATATCAGTGGAAGAAATCGATAAAGCGATCTCCTCCTTGAAATCCTGCAAGTCTCCGGGTACAGACAGATTTTCAGGAAAATGGTAAGTCACTGAGGGAGCAATTAATACCAATATTACACAAGAGTTTCAACTCATTTTGGTAATCTCAGTAATCCCAAAAGAGGGTAAGGACTTGACGGAAATAGGACATATAAATCCACCAGTGTGTTGAATCAGGATTATAAAATAGGCTATATGCTGCTATCTTAACCAAAAGAATGGAGGAAGTGATGCCCCTATTGATTGATGGGGACCAGTGTGGATTTATTCATTGTAGACAGGCTCAGGACAATATAAGCAGGATCTTACATACTATTGACTACATAAAAAAAAGGAAAAACTCTGGGCTATCCTGCTCAGTATGGATGCAGATGGGCTGGGGGTACCTAAAGTTATGGAGAAATTTGGTTTCCATGAGAAGTTCATGATGAGCATAAAAACATTATATACATCCCCTATTGCCAGAATTAAGGTCAATGGAAGTCTGTCTAGAACCACTCACCTGCAATGTGGCCGTCACCAGGGCTGTCCAGCCAGCCAGTCCAGCCAGTCTGTTTAATCTATTTATCGAAATGCTCGCCCAGGCGATAAGACAAGATTCATGTCTAGAAGGTATTACAATAAGAGGTACAGAGTACAAAATATGCCTTTTTGTGGATGGCGTCTTGGTCAGTCTAAAGAACCCAGAGACTGGAATTCCAAGATTAATAGATTTATTGCAGACATATGAAGCTTTGTCAGGTTACTCCCTTAACATAGATAAAACACAAGTCATAGTGTTCAATCGACCGAGTCATTAGATCTTAAAAATAAGTATAAATATAATTGGGACTCTACATCTATTAGATATCTAGGTGTGAAATTAACTAAAAATAGTAATTAGTAATTAGGAATCAAAGCAAAGGGTGGCTATTTTGAAGAATCTAAAATATAAAACATGTTTTGCGTTATGTCACACTTTTTTGTTTACTACATAATTCCATATGTGTTCATTCATAGTTTTGATGCCTTCAGCAAGAATCTACAATGTAAATAGTCATGAAAATAAAGAAAAAACATTAAATGAGAAGATGTGTCCAAACTGTTGACTGGTAGTGTATCCCAGTTGAACATCAACATATAGATTCTAAGATAAAAGAGGATCTCAATAGATTAGCTTCCCTGCACCAAGATTTTGGTGACAGAATAATGACTATTAAAACAAGTATTTTACCCAGACTCCTTTACTTGTTTCAGTCTTTACCCATTCATATTCCTGACAGGCAATTTAGAGAATGGGATAAAGTGATATCTTGATTCATTTGGAAGGCCCCTAGGGTGAGATACAAAACTTTAAAACTGCCAAGGTGCAGTGGAGGGACGCTCCTACCAAGTAACCTACCAAGTACTATCTAGCAGTACAGATAAGACCACTGATGCTCTGGTGTAATCAAGAATATTCTGCAAAATGGAAAGCCATGGAGCTGTCACTGCTGGACAGACCTTTTACAAAGTTTTTAAGGATGCTCACTGGCTGCTAAACAATATGGGAATCCAGAGTCATTTGGTTGGATTTTCTATAGATATCTGGTCGGGTCGAGTGAAACAACTCAGTATTCAGAATGAAATACAAATCTTAATGTGGCCAGCCCTTGACCCAGAGAGCCAGCTGTGAATGACACAGGGTTCATCCAGTGGATGAGACAAGGACTTACAGCACTGTGTCTGTTGGGTGATAACCAGAAATTTACAGAATTAAAAACTATGTCAGGAAAATACAGCCTTGCTCGACAGGATTTCTATAGATTTCTCCAACTCTGACTTTTATTTTTATAAGAATATTAAAGTACCTATGCCAAGAAATGTATCAGGTATCACCCAAATGTTTATTAGGGTTCATAATACACAATTGTATAGAAAAATCATTGGTGAATTATACATGTACAAAACTGAACTAAGAGGCTACTTAACAAATGACATAAAGGTAACATGGGGAAAAGAACTGTCATTACTTCTGAGGAATGGACAATATAATTACCACACAAATTACTACCACAGCCTCACAACTGTGGAGGGACCTTTCTTGGAAAAACTGTGTCAGATTTTTTTAAGGGTTAGGGTTGACAGACTGGATCACAACCCAAAACTTTTTCACCCTTCAGGTGAGGATGTGGCAACTGCATGGCAGACCATGCCATATACTCTGGGGCTGTCCAGTTCTTAAACTCTTCTGGGAGGGTGTTCATAGTAATATTAGGGAAGCCCTAATCTACAAAACTAAATTCACTTGTCTATCCCTCTACCTGGGGAATATGGACTCAGAATTACCAAAAAATGACAGATACTTCTAAAAAATCTTTATGGCAGCAAGTAAAAAGGCCATAAATGAATGGAACATAAGACATTCAGTCTAAACTGCAAACGGATAAAGATGATGCCTTCTGGGAAAAATGGGACACATAGATTACACAAAGTGGTGATAAGTCATCCTACACCTGATATACAGTGATCAGGAAAACAATGATACCATTGATGTCCCTGGTAACCTGCTTGTCCTTTGTATTCTTCTCTTCAATGGTTTGTTCAGTTCTCTCTAGCCTAACTAGAGAGCTACATAGTCTACGCTAGTGTTATCACTGGGATGCATCATATTCAATTCCACATGCCTTCCTCCAAAGTGTACTTTTCATCAATGTACTTGCTGCGATACTATTCGTACTCTATTCCTAAAATTCAAGAAAAATAACGTAAAAAAAAGAAAGAAAGAAAGAAAGAAAGAAAGAAAGAAAGAAAGAAAGAAAGAAAGAAGGAAAGAAACAACAATCAAAGAACTACACTTTTGCATTCCACTTTGGTTGAAATGCGGTATGAGTGTTAACTGGATTCATTTCCAAGTCAGAGAGGTGAGACACCTGGAAGTGTGAAGGTTTTCGATGCTATAGCAACACTAATCACATCTATGGAGAATTAGCAGCACGCGTGCACACACACACACACACACCTTGTTTACATGTAACTCCTCAGCTGTGATGCAACGGGTGAGTTTGGGTTTCTAGCTGACAGGACAGAGCATTGAGAGATTTACATACATCCATGTAGGAATGTGTAAAACATAGTGCCACTGATATCTTGCACTAACTTTGCATTGGAACTCCATCTTTTCACAACCCTAGTTTGTGAATTCTGTGTGTGGTATGCTGTGGTATGAGTTGTTCTCTGAAGCCTATATTACATTTAGAATGTTAAAATGTATTTTATCCATCTAGCAACACCAGCATCTGTGTGAAAACAGGCAAAAATAAAAAGACCAGTACTCATAAAGTATACAAAACTGTACAGGCAACAGTCCCGTCAATCTCTGACGAACCGTCCTTTCTTTTTGTTTCCCAGCACAACATACAGCAGTAACAGGTCATCCATCAATGTTCCTAACCTGAGTGCAACGCACGCTTGGCACTATTGTTCACAGAAAGTTATTGAGCAGTGTAGATGCTGACATTGTGATCATTACACGTGATGTTAAAGTTGTTTTTTGAGGTGTGAATGGGTCTTCAGTCTGAATTTAGGTGAATAAAAAAAAAAAATTTGAGTAATGTCCTATAGTAGCCACAGTAACATCAAAACTGAGTTCACTGGGAGTTTAAGTGAATCATTTCAAAGCAACTTCCTATCTCATTCTTACCTCTATTTCCTCTGTGACCTGAGTTATTTCAGCTGGAGATTAATCAGAAAACACAGCTTTTGCTGAACCCCACCCTGTGTCTTTACAGGGCCAATAAAATCCACTGCCAGCCAGATGGTCAAGCAGCCCGGTAATAAAGTCTTTGACAGAACATCTGCCCTTGTTGACCATACATTGACCATAAAACACAAAGCCCAAACTTTGACTAATGTTCAACTTAAACTCTTATTAATTCAACATTACATACGAATCATCACAGCACAATCTACCCTGTGTTGGGAATTAGTGTTCCAACCTTACTCTTACCCCAACACAGAGATACACACACCACCATTTATTTCAGTAGTTAATGCAAATGTCTACTTTTCTTGTTAAAATGAGAAACAGTCGGGGTGTAAGCAGAAGGGTCATGGCCAACAAAACAAGACACACACACACACACACCATAAGCGATAGAGGGGTTGTGTGTTCACAGCACTGATTTATGTGAATGGAACCATAAAGAGATATAGCATGGCGGTACAAAGGATTTCCCCCCGTTCTCGCCAACATTTCTATGTGTATGCACCCAAATGTGTGTGTTGCAGTGAGTCAGCCTGTTTGCACTGTTCTCTAAATGAGAAACAGCTCTGAAGAGGTCTCTGGCTCAGTGCAGTTGGCTGGGTTTGTAAAGTTCAACCACACAGTGAAAGAAAATAAGAATCACACTGATATCTGACTCACAGGCTACATTCATTTGTCACAATCAGTACTGTGAATCAGTGCTCATGATTTCACTTACTTTTCTATTAACTACTGGGTCATTCCATTCAATTATTTATGTAGAACCAAATAACTCTGAGATGTGAAATAACTATATTAACACTACACAGAATCTAAGTTTGGCTTCAAAAAATGAAAAACAAATTGAGATATGACTTTCTGTAAATCAAAGACTCTTCCATATCGTAAAAAATTAGTTGTTTAGAATTTGATTACTGTGAACAATATTCAATAATATATAAATCGATAAAAGTTGCAAATCATGTTTAGTGTTTCCTGATTGTTCATGACAAATTTCAACCGGGTCTAGTGAAAAATTTGCAATTCGTGAGGCTTACAATGAACATACAAATGTAACCAGGTGCTCAATCAGATTTCGCACTTGAGTTTAATGTAGTTTTCAGGGTTCATATGTCAATACATGTGTTTTTGTTGATTCATTTTGAGTTTCAAAGAGATAAAGTAGATTGTAAGTGCACAGGCTTGCCTGTTACAGAGTATGGTCACAGGGCAGCAGTATTGAGCAGGGGTGGACTGGGACAAAAAATCGGCCCTGGCATTTTTGGCTTAGACCGGCCCCTCATAATTAGTGGAGCACAAGTGAAAAAAAAAAGAAAGACAACTTTTTGCCTTTAGGCTTATTAGAAATGTACAGTTTATCATTACTTTAGAAGTCTATCAAATAATCATTGTGAAAAGCAAATAAGTACATTTACTCAACACATAGTTCTACCTCCTCCTTCTCTATTTCAAGCATAATGTATCATCAACATCCTAAATGTCAGAAGTTTAGCATCTATTGTTAACTCCACCACTTTTGTCTGCTCTGTGTAGTTCAACCAATTCTTTTATCCTTTTTATTGAAATCATCTCTAACATGTATTTTCTGAATTTCCCTGATATAGCAGCTCAATTCAAACTCTTCAAGTTGAAAGGTGCTCCGTTTTTTAAAAAGCTGCAACATTATTACATCAGGCTAAAGACAGGGCTGCTTTATGAACTCATACAAAGCAACTATGTCTTAAAAGCATTTGGCACTACTCTTATTCAATGTGGGCATACCTTTTGCTAATAATACATTTACACTCTTTTTACACTTACTTTAGTAATGCTTAAATTGCGAAGCTTTTACTTATCATTCAGCAGTTTTAAATCTGTTTTTTAAAACATGTTTAACCGCAGGATAGAGGGTTTCTACAAATTCAAACTACTCTGCAGCCTTCAACACACCTTTAACCTAAATATCTAAAATGCTATATGATGGAGCCTAAAATGGACACTTGCTGCTCATCCAACACTTCTTGGCCTCAACTGTTTGCTATTTTGTCAGAATAAGGTGCCGTGGCTGCCAGATTTTGGGAAGTATACATCACCAATTAATATTGATACTTCCGGTCCGACCCGCTGATAACGCTTCATGTAATAGAGCTACCGTTACCTCCATGACCTCACAGTCCCTGTATTATCCTAACGTTACTACCTGCTTACCGACTGTACTACAATGTCCCTGTCAGTCAGCCTGCATCTCTGGCTGCTCCTCTCCTGCCCGCTGCTGCTGTCTCAGAGGACGTGGAGGCGACAGCAGCCCCTCCAGCGAATAAGTCTGTGATTTTAGCACATTTTGCAGCATCTACAGTGAGATTCTTCTCTTAGCACGCAACTTTTCTTTCTCTTTAATTGCTCGATGTTGTCACTCTCGTGCTTAACACTTTGAAACTAGCAGAAGTCACAGGTGACAGCGCAAGGAGTGGTGGGGCCGCTGTCATACTATATCCTGATTGGTTCAGTCCACTGTCTATATTGAAGATGGACCAATGGGCTGCCCCCTCTAAACTTTGCACTTAGAGATAAAAGAAAATCAACCAATGGGCCGTCGCGGTCGATAAAAATGATTTATAATAAACTTTTTTGATTAAATTATGACAGCCCGGCCCAAAAAGTTGTGCAATCTCCAGGAAGTTCTACGTATGGAAGTAGAATCATGTCATTAATCAAGAGCATAGATTTTCAGTTTGAGAGCATGATTTCATTCCTTTTCAGTGACTCAGCTCCTTCGCGTGCTCAGACTTTTTCTCCTCATGCTCACATTTTGTGCTTGCATTTAAATGTCTTCTGCTTTCTTTCAAAATGTCTGCTTGGACTAAAAAATCACATGCCTGTGCTCACATTTCTCCCTCTTGCACGCAAAAATTTCGCTCGCATTCAAATGTGCCCTCTGCGCGCTCAGATCGAATTGTCTGCGCGCTCAGATCTAAGTGCACGCACTCAGAACACACACCTGCTCACAGGTCAAGTTCTGCTCTCGGATCTCTCCTCTGCTCACGGATTTTTATTGCATCAACACTCTCAACCAATAGAAGGCCGGCTACTGTTGACCAATTAGATTGTCCTCGCTTCTTTGCGGGTGCGTTCGCCGTACTTCAAGGAGCGTCGCGTACGGGCGGGAACTCTTTCTACCGGGTTTATCTACTTCCGTCCTCCAGGCTGTTAAATGTGGTGGTTTCCTTTATTTTATGACGACTTTTGGAATGAAATATCATTTAATCAATACACGAGCGCCCGTGCTTTTCACAACAACAATAGCTACATCAACATAAAGTAGAACAACAACTGCTCTGCTTTCGCCATATTAGCCAGCTACCCAGGCAGCAGGATATATGTTATATAGTATAAATACTGGAACATAATCACAACAGTGACGATAGTACTGCGGTTAGGACCTGTGTTTCATGCTGCTTTTTGCATCAGGGGACGCTGGTTCGCATCCCGGCCTGTATGTACATTTTGATAAATAACCGCTGATTCCAAATAGATGCAGAGTCTAATTCATTTATTTTTTTTAATCAAGGAAGAAGACGTGACCACTGACACTGCACGTTTTTTTTCTTCGCCTTTTTCACACGTTGTGCTGCTTTCTGTCAGTCAGTATCACATTGATGATCGCCATGGCTCCAGTGCAGCAACAAAATAAAAAGTAGGACTTGAAATTAAACTTTCTGTCGTAAAACATGCAGAGGAAAACTCAGTAGAAGCAGCCGCTAGACGTTTCTCTGTCGACACCAAGAGAGAGAGAGAGAGAGAGAGACTAGTGAAAAAAATCAAACGGCGCTTCAGCGTCTGTCCGAGGAGGACAGCAGCAGGGCCAGGCTGCCTGCTGGAGGGAGGAAGAAGGCTAGCGATGAGCTTGACGGTATGATAGCTTGCCCGGCCGGAGAGAGAGACATGCTTCACAGCGCTCAGCTGCAGACACAGCAGAGAGGTGACGAGACGCGACTCATCATGACTGACAGGCATCAAGGCCACTCAGCGTTACCTTACCGACCCGCCCCCAGCTATTTCATTCACAAAAACAGGACCTGCAGTAGTAGAATCCGTGTACCCAGCGGATTCTCTCACTGAAACGCTTAACAAGAGATGATGGGTAAACATTAAAAAGGTGTAATGAGAAATACGCTATGATGATAGCGTATTTTTCATTGATTACACGAGCGAGGGTGCCGGCCGGGCCGGGATGCGAACCAGCGTCCCTTGATGCAAAAAGCAGCACTAACTATAGGTCCTAACCGCTGTACTATCATCACTATCACAGTTGTCACTCCGTATTTTTACTATATGACATAAATCCCGCTGCCTGGGTAGCTGGCTAATATGGCGAAAGTAGAGCAGCTATTGTTCTACTTTATGTTGACGTTGCTATTGTAATGAAAAGCACGGGCACTCGTGTATTGATTAAATG
>CAEMYA010000087.1:231353-244960 GCA_903131615.1 Diplodus sargus
AAAAGTAAAAATTTGGAGCAACAAAATAAAATACAATAGAACCACATAAGAATGGAATAAGAATTTAAGATATTAGTTAAAAGCCTGATTAAAAAGGTGTGTCTTCAACCTTCCCTTAAAAATATAAGGCTCTCTTGCCACTCAGTCACAGACTTGCAAATTTCCTGCTCATGTATCGCAGTACTCCCCACACCGTAACTGGATGGACACCGGCTGAGTTATTTCTGAAACGCCAGATCCGAACCCGTTTCAGTTTGCTTAAGCCCGAGCTTGCCAGACGGATTGAAGAGAAACAAACCACACAGAAACGTCATCATGACCTTGGGGGCTCATCTCTTCATTTCTTTCAGGACAGGGAAGCTGTCCGCATCCGAAATTTCAGGGGAGGACTAGAGAAATGGATTCAGGCAAAAGTATTAAAAAGACTGGGAGCTGTCACATACCTGATGCAAGAGGGTCAAAGGCAGCGCACAGTGCATGTTGATCACATGTTGCCATGTCGAGGAAATGTTGAGACACTTCCACCAAGTTTGCCCCTCACCAGTGGCTGAGAATGTGCCACCAGTAACCATGGACTGTGCTTTTCCAGCTGTTGTGCCCAGTACACAAGTGAAGCAAATACCACCTACTGTTCCCTCTGGACCAACTGAACAGTTTGTTGAGGTGTCATCATCACACACAGCTAACAAAAACTCACCGGAGAAATGCCGGTACCCAGAGAGGGTCCGCCTACCACCTAAAAGACTGACTTTCTAAATCGCAGTATATGTAAAGCTGTTAAATGAATGTAAGCTTCCCAAAGACATTTTTTGTTCATAATAGGAAGTGAATATTATGCTAAGAGTGAGGAAATTTTCTGGGGCAGTAGATTAAATTTTTTGTTGTTGTTGTGAGGGTTAAATGCAAAGTTTAGTTGTTACTAAGTATTGCTAAACTTAAAGTGGTTATTGTTATACACAAAAAAATCTAAAAGTGGAGGAATGTAATAGATTTGTGTGATTACTGGTTAAGGTTGCCACCTTGTGCGGTCTGTTTATTGTCTCCTGCACGATACATTACATATATATATATATATATATATATATATATATATATATATATATATATATATATATAAATAATCATCATTTCCTGTGTCAAGAAAAAGCCCCCACATTAGAGTTCAACGGGTTCGGGACGAAAAAATATGCAAATGAGCCGGGTCGGGCCTCTGGCTTCCTTTTTTATAAAACACATTTCATAAAACACATTTCTTGCAGGTTTTAAATTATATATTGTTTGTTGTGAATCATCGCTGTTCACGTGTGGTGAAGAGTAAGTCTGGCTGTCTGCTTCATGGGGAGGGGCAGAAGCAGAACTGACGCCGCTGCCACAGGCGAATTCACCCTTGCTCTTCGAGGAGTGTGGAAATCGTCTGTTTCTGTCTCTCCGAATATATTTTCCCACTGGTCGATGCACGGTGTCTTCTCTGCAGCGTAAGCGGGTGCTGCTGCTGACGTTGACGCAGCACCTGTCTCCTGGCTCGTGTCACCTTTCCGTCTGCTGTCTGTCTGATCATGATAAGTGTATGAGGAAAACAATGCAGGCACGCGGGGGGTCGGGTTTGGGCCGGGTTAGGGCAGACATTCATGCTGGTGTGTCGGGCTGCGTCGGGTTCGGGCTTAAAAACCCGCGGCTATAAAATACTGTAGATATGTATTATTTTCCTCTCTCTTTAAGGAAAATAAGGGCTGTATTTAATGAGAAAATAGTAAAAATAAATAAAATAGTTTTTTAAACATTTTGCATCTTAGGTTTCAGCTACTGCTCTCATGCACTGATGGACAAACCCCTCCATCAGTAAATGGCCTTTTGTATTGACCAAAAATCCAAGCGACTCTGGGGGAACATTCATTAGCTCTCAGAGACGCCATGTGGAGTTATTTTTCTCTGTCTGCTCTCCCTGTATCACTCACTCGTCTTTCATGACAAGCCGCCCTCTGATCGAGTCTTCAGTTTCATGCAACGTAAGGCCTAATGCAATAAAGTAGTATTGATGCGTGGCACCGGAGAATTTTTGCAAGTACGAGTACAAGTATATGAGCGCAGTATCGGCCCGATACCTGATGCAAGTATCGGTATCAGTGCATCCCTAGTTTAGAGAAACTAGGGAAAATGTAAGTGTCCTGTTAAAATGTATTTTACATTCTGTGGTAATTTTGTGGGTGTATCATTATGGTTTATGCTGTAAAATATGTATGTGACAGACCATATTTTCTGTCATTAGCCATGGCCCATTGCTGTATTCTGTGTATTTCTGTATTTTGTTCATTTAGATTATTTTGTTAATTTAGATTATAAGATTATTAGATTATTTAGGTAAAAGGCTGCCACAAGCTGTGACGCTGTCAAAAGTGACCTGTTCCAATTCTTGTCAGCAATACACTTGCAGCAAAACAAACCCCAGAAGTAAATGTGTCCTGTGTGCCAACTAATTCCACGGGCTGCATAAAGAATCCAAATTAATGAAATTTGGCAATTTTCCCAAACTTAAAAATGTATAACCTAAAAACTAGAATAGCGTTCATTAGAGCAGATCAGTGGTTCCCAACACTTTTTCCTTGAACCCCCCCCCTTGCCTGTGTCCAAGACAAGCCAAACCCCCCACAACCCCAACCCGCATTCACTAAAAGAATAAAGTGATTAATTACAAACTTTTATTTGCAAAAATATACAAGAGTTATATTCTCCTTGTGTTACAATGTATATAGATACATTTCTTCCTTTTGGTGTCATCAGGAATATCACACACAAATACACACAACGACCAGAATAGGCTATAAGAGAACAGAATAGGCATACCTCATAGGGGTGTTGGTAAAAAATAGCTTTATGAATTTAAATGTGTACCAAAAAATGTGTTTCAATTTGGTTTATAGAGAGTTTTGATTGGGTGTGTTATTGGGATTTTATGGAGTCCGGGGTGTAATTGGTTGTTTTTGACTATTTTTGATTTTACCATTATATTTCACCTTAAAAACTGTTTATCTTGCCTTGTTTGATGTCATTATTTTCAGCACAACCTCACATGTGTGAATGTACAGTTATTTTTTCATTTTGACACACTGTATTAACACAATGGACCTAAAATCACAAAAAATATAAAATCAGAGTAGGAAAAAGTTAGATTTTTTACTGTGAAAACCACAAATATGTTTAACGAACCACTTTTAATTACTTATAATGCAAATATAAATTGTTGTTTACTAACTTTGTGCATAAGTTTTCGAAATTTACAAAGGTATATGTAACTATTTACATTTAAATGCAGGCAATGCCTCAGGCTCAGGGCTCCCTCCGCTCTCCTGCCTGCTCTCCATTCAGCAGTCTCCTCATTGTTTTGACTCATTAAACAAAAAAAAAAGACTCCACTACACACTACTACAAACACTACATAACACACTAATTATACACTCCACGCTATACATTGTACACGCTAAACGTCACAAATCTCTCAACTCTCAATACTCGCTATCTCTATCATCGCCACTGTCGGTCCCTCCTACAACTTCCCCCTGTTCCTCAGCAACCAAATCACGTGGTTTGGCATATCATTTTGTGATTGGCTGGTGTGGTGCCTTTTTCCACCAATAGGAACGTGTTTTTCAATCACTTCCTGCTTGCGGACACTTTCGTGAGAGAAGCCCATTTTTACAGTTTCTTCCTACACCAAACACGCAGGAAACGTGACGGCAACATTAGCGAAAAAGCGTGCCATACATTATTTATCCTAAGTCCGGTTTTACTTGGCCTATCAACACAATTTAAAACTGGCACATAGTTTGAAGGCTGCTCCAACACATACATCGGACCAAGACTCACTGAGGCTCCGTCTCGCTGCTACGTCATCTTAAATTGGTAACGTGATTTTGATGTGCCGGCGTGTCAATCGACCTCAGAGGGTTGCACAAATATAACTTGACTTCACAACCTCAGAGCAGACAAAGTTGCGCGCACCCCCTGCGATCTCTGGACCCCAGGTTGGGAACCACTGGAGTAGATACTTCCGCCAAGGTCCAACACTCCCCTCTTGCACTCATTCATAGATACCAGCCACCTCCACGATCCATGCATTATTTACTGACAAGCGTTAAAAAAATCACCCTCAACACATCTCACCATCCATTCCTCTTATCTGGACATGCATCAAAAGTCAATGCTTTCTATTCTAGGCTGAGACCCATCCTCCATGCAAGTTTTGTATAGATCCCTTCAGTAATTTCTGTGTAATCCTGCAGACAAACCAACAAACAACAGACCCAAAAGTTAACCTTCTGGGTTTGAGGGCTGCTGAGTTGCGTTAGTGCTGATGGTATAAGGAGAGGAGAATGCATCTCACTGTAATAATGCATCCCGCAGTTCCAAAGGGACAGTGACAGTGGTGTACTGTGAGGAGAGGGCCACTGAACAAGTTCATGGTTTTATTCCCTGAATAACCAGATTTTGAGCCATGGCGGAAAAATCATAACAACTATTGGATGGTTTGACACAACATGTGGTACGGGCAATTATAGCTCCCAAGGATGAAATCACAATTGTTTAAGTTTGTTTGTTTAAAATCATCATCGAAGAACTTGTGTCTTCAAAAGAATTTGATAGTCCAAAGAATACGCAAGTTATTAAATAACAACTTCCTGAAGATTTTGGTCATAACAGGAACTCTTGCATATCTCCACATTGGTGTGTCCGCATGATCACGTTGACTACTTCCCCAATGAGCCCCTAAAGCTCAGTGCAAACGTTTGGCCGATGACCACTAGGTGGCGCTCTTTAAAAGTAATTTATATCTCCACATCGTCGGATTAATACAAAACTTCGTACAATTATTGCCAATGCCCGTCTGAGGATTGCTGACGAAGGTGTTACCGATCCACCCCTAGGTGGCGCTCTGGTAGCAGTCTAATTTAATATTTGGCACTGTGCCCACACCATAACAATTATGTAAATGAAATTCATGGGGGTGGTATAGACTGGCCCCTGTAACCCACACACCAAAAAATAACCAGCAGGTGGCGCTATTATCAACACAAAACCGTTCTTGGCTAATAACTCCCACATAACATGTCGCACACTTTTAAACGTTATATCTACGTGTTCCCTAAATTGGGCTGATGATGGAGGCCCCCGCTCACTTTCATGGTTGATTTCTGTTCACAAAATTGAAAAACCAATGAAAAACTTACATTTTCGA
This sequence comes from Diplodus sargus, assembly GCA_903131615.1. Classification (NCBI taxonomy): domain Eukaryota; kingdom Metazoa; phylum Chordata; class Actinopteri; order Spariformes; family Sparidae; genus Diplodus; species Diplodus sargus. The sequence goes on from CAEMYA010000087.1 coordinate 236,584, forward strand.
ACTCCTCCTAGGAAATTTGACTGATTATTCACGAACAAATTTCTGTAGCTAGCTATAAAAATGTAAACTGTTCTCGGTCAAACTATGCTATTAACACCAAATTTGAGATCCTTGGTTGCCATGAGACTTGGAAGGGATGAGCCGAATTTGGCGAATTTTGGCCATTAGGGGGCGCTAAAATATGGGAAGTTTATGTCTCTTCGGCTACACCGATTTTTACGAAACTTGGTCGGTATGATGTAGAGACAATCCTGAGGCCATATCTTGAAGGTGGTCATGACTGGTCAATGTGGGCGTGGCTTATTACAAGATAAACAACAAACATTCATTTCAGCCAAACTATTATGCTGAGAGCTTTGATATTATATGGTACATATAGAATAGGACACAGTTCTTCCATACCAAAAATTGCACATGTACTCCACTAGGTGGCGCTATAATGGATGCAATCGTGTTTTTGCCTGTAACTTCTTATAACACATTCGCAAAACCTTATAACCATATGTTCCCTGAATAGAGCTGGGTTTTCTGACATAGCATACGCCCACTTCTGCTGCACATTTGGTTCGCTCAATCGCCACATATGCAAAACGTCTCCTACTATTTAAGAGCCATCTGCCTGAAACTTTGCACATACAATCTCCAGATGTGTCTGATGAAAAGCTGTCAAAAGAATTTTGGTACTCCAAAAAATCTGCTAGTTATAACCAAACAATCTTTTTTGCTAGCTATAAAACACATATTGTTTCATATTTTGGTCATACTAAATGCTTTCAACATCAAACTTACGTTAATAACCCTAACCCTGAAGTCATCCAGAGGCTCTGTGCAAAATTTGATGCAAATTGGCCCATAGGTGGCACTATAACAATTGTAAATGCATTTTGAAACAGGTGATATTTTTTTAAAAAACTCAACGTTACTGTGCTACGTCCAACATGCTAACACGTCACCTCTGTAGCTCCTCACAAAAAGTTATTTCTGCTGCACATGTTCTGTAACATTAGTTCACTTCTCACATATGCAAGACAAATGGATAACAGTGTGTTTAGAAAATGTAGGACACTAATCAACATAAATGCATTTTTCCTTGTCACTCTCATTTTTTGTTGCAATAATAGAAATGTAATGAAACAGTACTGATGTGGGGTCACTCCTAAGGCCAGCCAAAAAGTGATTCAGCTCCATTCAGGGAATCTGGGGATACAAGGTTTTTGAATGTGCGACATACGGTTTGGGAGTTATAGGCAAAAACGTGTTGGCCTAGGTTATAGCGCCCCCTGCAGGCGGATATATGTAGTTTTTTGTGTCTGAGATATTCGCAGGAGTCTGGACCAACCCTCCAAATTGCACCGCTCTCCCTTGCACGGTTTAGCCTGCAGCACCACTTTTAGCCGGAGAAAAATTAAAATTAAAATCTTTACAATTACAATAGGGTTCCTAGCACCGCTGGTCCTAGGAAGCATACGCGTTCCCTTGGCCCCTCGGGCTTGGCCCCCTAATAATAATAATCTTTATTTATAGAGCACCTTTCATGCACGACTGCAGCCCAAAGTGCTTGAACAAAGCAATATCAGAAACAACAACAGTTGAAAACACAACACATCATCAACAAAACAAAGAAAAGCAGTAACAGTGATAAAATCAATCCCTATTAAAAGCAAAATCAAAAAGATATGCTCTCAATTTCTTTTTAAAAATTGCTAATGAGTACGCTATTCTTAGATCTAAAGGGAGAGTGTTCCAGAGTTTAGGGCCATTAAAACAAAAAGCTGCTTCACCAGTTTAGGAACAACTAAAAGACAGACATTGGAGGACCTGAGAATTCTTGTTGGGGTATAAAAAGAAAGCAAATCGCCAATATAAGATGGTGCTAGGTTATTTAAAGGGACTTAGGGCAGGATTTGTGAAAAAATAAACATTAACTTTAAGTATTGTAATGCTAACAGGTGATGAAGCGTTCAAAACCAAAAAGAATGAGCCCACCCACGTATCTCTCCGTTGCCTTGAACAGGCTGTGTGCTGCATAATGTACTGCAATTCTGGGTCCGAATTTCCCACGCAGTCCTCCGGACATGGCATCAAATGATGCTGAATGTGCGTCCTCGACAGTTGGAGTTGGAGAGACCAGAAGAAGACAAGCACGGTGGATCCAAACTAGTGTTTGGGTAGCAATGGATTCTGCTACGGCCAGAAAACGACCCAGCACCACACAAAGTCCAATAAACAGTTATACTAAGAGGAAAAGGAAGGTTTTATAAGCGGCAAGTCGTGAGTCGAAACGAAATTACGACCAAAGCTGGGCTGGCACCCGAATAAACATCGGATACGCGTTCGACTCATGGAGGCAGCTTCAACTTGAAGTGGGACTGAAAACAGATGCTGACATGGCTCATTTCCTAGTAACCAGGTAAAAAAAACATTATAGGTCATGTTTAGAGCTTGATTTGAAAATCTTATGAGATCACCGAGGACCGAGTGAGCTAACGTGCAAAGTAGCGTTAGCTGCTAACATGTATCTTAGTCCGGTCCTGTGAAGTTACAGACTGCACATTTGCCACAGTCCTTTAGTCTGAAAACAAAGAGTTAGAAATATGTCTCTTTATATATATGGGACCGAAAGCCCAACTGTTATCCGGAAGGTGATGTTAGCAGCTGGCTGTAGCAACAGGCTAACTGTTTCTGTGTCTATGTAGTCAGATTAGCTGCTAGCTACACACAGTGAGCCGGCTTCCTGGCTGCTTCATGCGTGTAACGTTAGGGGATAAGGCTGTATCATACACACAGCAAGATGGCTCCTGTCTCTTTCCCGTCCCCGGGAAATACGCTATTTAGGGGGTACAGTAACAATATCTACAGGCTACGTGTTAGGGGCTATTGTGTTGACTTGTTGGTGATATTGTTGTGATGTAGCTGAATAAAAGGCAGTTTAGAGCTAACCGTGAAGTGCACAATCGCATGTAAACAAGCTCAGGTGGTGCTATATAAATTGATATTGAACTGGTCTAGACACACATTCACAGAGGACAGGTGTGTCATTCACCTACATCCCACATTCATGTCTGATCAGTTTCAAAGTCAAAACATACCTCTTTGAAATAAAAATCAATTTGGAAGTTAGTCACAAGTCATTCTCTGTAAGTGCCAGCTGTACTGTACTGAGGTCCAATACTGCAGAAAAATGTAGATCTTCTGCTCACTATCACCAAGTTTAATACATTGCTAATTCATTTGAAAGTCTGGCACTTCTATTTGTAATGCTCAAACAATCAGCATCAAGCCATTAGTTATATCTGTTCTGTCAGGGTAGAGTTGAAAATAATAATTACTAGATTTGATTATGGAGCACTGAGAGCATGTGTTCTAACGCTACTTTTCTCTTCTCTCCATAAAGGCCTCAGCTACATGATCCAGAGTTGTGAGCAAGAAAAGAGAGAAGACAAGACCGTCTTGTCTACCACACATTGATTTTATTATGGCCGTGTAAAAAAAATACAAAACAAAACTATGTACATAATGCAAATTTGAAAAATACTTTCTTTTCACTGCAAACTTTGAAAATAAAAAATAAATTGTACATAAATTGCATTCATTTTTGGATGAAAGTGGAATCTTTGGCTAAAAATACTTATTTTTTGAGGTATTGTGATCACAGATACACAAAATAAATAATTTAAATACTTTCCCAGTCTGGGATCATTAAAGTAATTCTATCTAAACAGTTGAACATTTTAGTTTGACACCCTAAATGGAGCTTCTTTGTAACCTGTGTAGTTCGCAAAGGGGTTAGGGAGTTTTGGCTCGGATGCGAAGAACACAGCAGCTCCAGGCAGCAAATCTCCAGGTGGGCACTCCTGCTCAGACACTGGTCCGGAACCTGCTGACACATACTCCTCATCTGAAGACTCCTCCATGTGTGCCACTCCTTCCATAGTCAATTCCAAATCCTGAAACAAAAACAATGAGAATAAGAATAACTTAATCCTCAAAGGGATGTTATGATTTTACTTGATGTTATTTTTATTCTGATTCAACTTAGTATAATACCAGCTATGATTTGTGTTTTTCTTGTATTTATTCTATTATGGCGCAGTGCTATTCATATTGTCTTATCATGGGAATGGTTTCACGCGTTATCTCAGTAGCACTGGCACATAACACTTCGCTTGAGACATTGAATCATAGTACTGCTGTTACATGATAATGACTGCACACTTTGTCAGCGTGTTAGCAAGCTTTATCCAATGTTATAAATATTAGCTATGTTGGTGATTTCCACAGTCAGAAATTAGCTGCAGCCACAAGCCGAATGCTTGTCAAACACCATAACATTGCTGGCAGTAGCATTAGCTTCACAAAACAATGGCTATCGCTAGCTCGTTATTCACTGTGGCTGGTGAAATTTGAACTTTAGTAACCATATGGCCAGTGTAAAGTAAATGTATTTACATTACAACTATCATTTTGCTGAATTAATGCGCAAATGTTGTCAAAGAAATATACTGAAGTTGCACTGAAATAAACACTTAGTTTACTTACTTCATCGCTTGAGATGATGCTGTTCGCAGATGTAGGCTACCAACGAAGTTCCGCTGAGGTCTTGCAGTAAACAGTCACTTGAACAGCGAGTAAATAAATAACATGTCACAGCATCAGCTGCACTGCTGTGAAGAGTTCATGCGCGCTCCCGCGCCGGCTTGGCTGATGGCTGCAGTTACCCGAACAGCCGTCGTGTCGCTATTGAGTCTTATTTCTAGATCCTGCCCTAAGTCCCTTTAAGACTTTATAAATGTAAAAGTAAAGAAAAAAACAGTGAAAGAACTTTAAAATCAATCCTAAAAGAAATAGGCAACCAGTGGAATGTTGCAAGTAGGGTGATCTCTTTTTTTGTATTAGTTAAAATCCTGGCTGCCACGTTCTGAATAACTTGTAGTTTCTTTAGTGACTTTCTAGGGAGACCAGTAAAAAGGGAATTGCAGTAGTCCAAACTAGTTATAAAAGCATGTACAAGTGTTTCAGCATCATCCTGACTGAACCCTATTTGACCATTTGTATCATATTTGATACGCAAATTTCTGAGACCTCTATCTTGTCAACATAATCAATACTTTCCTTAAAAACATGTTGTATATCACCTGATACCTGTATTCTGCCCACTAGTGGATAATCATTCCACTGCAGGCAGTAGAAGGACTTTTTTTGGCTTTTTCAAAATGGCCGCTGTCATTAAATCATTCTCACACTTTTTTCAGGAAAATCTTTGCGAATTTTCAAGAAGTTACAGTAGGAATAACATTTATATTGTTACTAATTTTTTCAAGTAAATACGTTATGTATTGAATCAATGCATAATTACTCAGTGATTCATTATTTATATTACAGTTAAACTGTGTTAAAAATGTGTGTATCAAATTTGATACTGCAGATATTTATCCCTGAATGGTCATATCACATTTTTGTCAGGCAATCTACATCAATCCTACCACAATACATCCACACACTATTTTGCAAGCAGTGCACCAGCAATCACCTCTCACATGCCTACTGTGAAGGTGTAAGGTGCATCTTTGCCTGAACAAGGACCGAAACTGTTCTTGTGCCAACCACAAAGTGAAAAAAAGGCTGTGAAAAGTTTTATAAAAAAACAATGTGAGAAACTGCCTAAGATGTTCTATATTTTCGAAATGTTATTTGCACAATTTGATTTGTATCTAAAATCAACATTGTTGTGAGCAAAAAGTTGCCAAAAACGCCCAGTGTATCAAATGTGATACAAAAAATATCTCATAAAATCTCTTTTGAACTGATTTCATTAAAAGGTTTTATAAACATCTCAGTTCCAAAAAATTTGAATTTTCTGACAATGTTTTGATGGGTCAGGCTTTATAAAAGGTCTAATTTTGGCAATGTTTCTAAGGTGAAACAATTAAGTTTTTGCAACACTGTTAAAATGGCGAATAAAATTAAGGTCAGAGTCTAAAATCGGTTGGGACAGACTGCCAAACTTTGACTGAAGTTTCTGCCTATGTTCTAGTGGGCCAACAAGTAAAATCTCAGTTTTCTGCACGTTCAGTTTAAAAAAACATTTTGTTCATCCAGATGTTAATATCTGTGAGACAGGAAAAAAGATTGTTTAACGCACTAGGGTCCTCTGATGAAACAGAGATATATAATTGCACATCATCTGCATAACAATGATAATGTACATTATAAAAACTGATTAATTTACCTAGAGGGAGCATATATAAAGAAAAGAGGATCGGACCAAGGATGCTCCCCTGAGGTACACCATACTCAACATCAAAAGTCCGTGAAACAGAATCACCTAGGCTAACAAAGAATTTCCTGTAAGACAAGTAAGAACGAAACCAGTCGAGCACAACACCAGAAAGACCCGTCCATTTCTCAAGTCAATGAATTAAAATGGAATTATCAACAGTATCAAACACAGCACTCAAGTCAAGTAAAAAGAGGACTGCAACGTTATTCGAGTCAGCTGCAACTCTGAGGTCATTAACTACTTTTAATAAGGCAGTTTCCGTACTGTGGTTAGTGCGATAGCCAGATTGAAATGTTTCCAATAAATTTTTAGTGTTAAAATGATTAAATAGTTGATTGAAAACTATTTTCTCTAACAGTTTACCGATAAAAGGAAGATTAGAAATAGGCCTGTAATTGGCTAAGTCACTAGTGTCAAGATCAAGTTTCTTGAGCAAAGGTTTCACCATGGCTGTTTTAAAAGCAGCAGGGAAAATGCCAGACTGCAGAGAAGTGTTGACGATTCTGGTAGTGTCATTAGAGAGGCACAAGAGACTAGATTTTTAGAAAACTATAAGTTTTGTTGGAATAGGGTCTAGTGAGCATGTGGATGACTTCATTTTGGTTATAGTGGCACTGATTTCACTATCTGTAACTAAATTAAAAGATGTCATAGATGGACGCTAGCTAACCGGTAGATCGCAGATGGTCGTTGAATCTGTGACTAATGGTACCAACTTTTCCTTTGAAAAATAGTGCAAATTCCTCAAATTTACTTTTCCGAGTTTTGATCATTTAAGCTAGACATCGGTGTTGGATTTAAAAGAGAGTTGATTGTGGAAAAAAGAACCTTAGAGTTGTGTTTATTTTCAATAATGATTCTTGAGAAATTGGCTTGTCTTGCTTGCTTAACAGCATTATTATAAATGGCAGTATGGTGTTTAAGGATGTCAAAGTGAACACTTAGTTTACTTTTCCTCCACTGACTCTCAGCTCTACGACTGTTTCTTTTAAACTGACAGATAACATCAGTGTTCCATGGTACTTTTTGGGTTATTTTTCTTTTTATAATTCTTGGAGGAGCAGCAATGTCCAGAGAGGATCTTAATTTCTTGTTAAAATCAAATACTAAATCATCAACAGACGTGATGAAATTGAAAAACACACAGAAATGGTTGGAAACAGGAACACGAGTGATATCAGAAATGTCTATTTCGATACCTTTTGTGAAAACCAAGTCTAGTGTATTTCCATGATTGTGGGTAGCTCCTTTGACATGTTGCACAAGACCAAAACTAGCTAAAAGATTTTAAAAATCCATGGCATATGAATCAGTGGTATTATTAATATGACAGTTAAAATCCCCAAGTAAAATAATACTAATTTAAAAGCAAGGAAGTGTACGTCGCCCGGATTGGCGTTACCGGGGCCCCACCCTGGAGCCAGGCCCGGGGTTGGGGCTCACAGGCAAGCGCCTGGTGGCCGGGTCTTTGCCCACGGGACCCGGCCGGGCTCAGCCCGAAGGAGCGACGTGGGCCCAGAAGGGGCCGGTGCACTGGGATTTGGGTGGCAGTCGTGGGCAGGGGCCCCGGCGACCCAATCCCCGGACGGTGACTCTAGCCATGGGGACATGGAATGTCACCTCGCTGGGGGGGAAAGAGCCTGAGCTGGTGCGGTAGGTCGAGCGTAACCGGCTAGAAATAGTCGGGCTCATTCATTACCCAAGCCGAAGTCACTGAGGTAGTTGGGAAGCTACACAGTGGCAAAGCACCGGGGGTGGATGAGATTAGCCCTGAGTACCTCAAGTCTCTGGATGTTGTGGGGCTGTCTTGGTTGACACGTCTCTGCAGCATCGCGTGGCAGTCGGGGACAGTGCTTCTGGACTGGCAGACCAGGGTGGTGGTCCCCCTATTCAAAAAGGGGGACCGAAGGGTGTGTTCCAACTATCGGGGGATCACACTCCTCAGCCTCCCTGGGAAAGTCTATTCCAGAGTACTGGAGAGGAGAATTCGGCCGATAGTCAAACCTCGGATTCAGGAGGAATAATGCAGTTTTCGTCCGGGCCGCGGAACACTGGACCAGCTCTATACCCTCCGCAGGGTGCTCGAGGGTTCATGGG
>CAEMYA010000087.1:250378-285383 GCA_903131615.1 Diplodus sargus
CAGAGAGGCCGACCAGATGGCTGAGTCTGTTTGATAAAATGTGATGGTCTACTGTATCAAAAGCGGCGCTTAGATCCAGTAGAACCAACACTGTGAGCTTTTTGTTATCTAGATTCCATCTGATGTTGTTTAAAATCTTTAAAAGTGCTGTCTTGGTACTGTGGTTTCTTCTAAAACCAGACTGATGTTTCTCTAAGATGTTATTTCTGTTTAAAAAAATCATTAACTTGGTTAAAAAACAGTTTTTCTAAAATTTTACTTAAAAACGGTAAGTTGGATACAGGTCGGTAGTTATTAAAAATGCTGGGGTCTAAGTTGCTCTTCTTAAGAAGGGGCTTCACCGCCGCCGTTTTGAAGGCGGTGGGAAAGACACCCGTCTGAAGAGAGCAGTTCATGATGTTTAAAAGATGTTCCTCAAAGAATCCATAAAATGATTTTAAGAGTGATGTGGGAATTGGGTCTAAAAGGCAGGTTGTTGGATTTACTTGGGAAAATAATCGTCCAAGTGTCCTTGCATCAACCAGGGCAAAACTCTCCAGTGTTTCCTCAGGCAAGGACAACAGTTCAGGTGTGTTAACAGATAAAACTTGATGGGATAAGAGGCAGGATCTGATGTCCTTGATTTTGGTTCTGAAGTGGTCTGCAAAGTTCTCGCAAAGATCGTCTGTGGGTGTCATAAAAATTGTATGAGATTTAGAACCTGTTAAAATATCAAAGGTGGAGAATAGGAATCAGGGGTTATTTTTATGGTTGGTGATGAGTTGTGAGAAATGGGAAATTCGTGCCTTTCTGACTGCATTATTGTAGGTTTTGAGTTGTTCACGTAAAATCTTGTAATGAACTATCAGTTTACTTTTTCTCCATCTTCTCTCAGCACTCCTGCATTTTCTTTTCAGTTCATTGATTTCATCGTTTTTTCTCCATGCGGGTGTAGGTTTTCTTTTTATTGTTTTTGTTAAAAGTGGAGCTACTGAGTCGAGAGTTGACTTCAGTCTACTGTTAAAATGATCAACAATAAAATTACAAGGTGCAGGTAAAAATTCAGCAGGAGTGCTCTGTAAAATCCCCATGAAAGTTGTAGCCACTACAGAAGTTAGATAGCGCCTCCTCACTGTTCTCACCGGGGCCTCCGTTTGGTTAAAACTTGTGATGTTAAAAAATACACAGCAGTGTTCAGACACAGCCAGGTCGACAACAGAGGACACACCGATGGACAGGCCATGGGTTATGACCAGGTCCAGGGTGTGTCCTCTGTTGTGAGTCGGCGGCATGACGTGTTGCTTAAAATCAAGACAATTCAAAAGATTAAAAAACTCTCTGGATATCGGTTCCGAGGTAACATCAACGTGTAGATTAAAATCACCAGTTATTAAAATTCTGCTATAAGAGGTGTGGATAATTGATAACAGTTCGAAAAATTCATTGATGAAGGAAGTAGAGTGATGGGGTGGTCTATATATATTAATGCAGAGAATTGGAGGGCTGCTAAAAGTAAAGGCATGGTGCTCAAATGACGTGTAACTGTTAAAAAACCCTCTATTTGAGGTTAGTGAGTTATGAGTAATGGATGCTGTCCCGCCCCCTCTTCTACCCCTCTAGTAGAAAATAAAAAATACAAATTTGGCGGGGAAGCCTCGTTGAGAACAGCGGGTGCGCCAGTGCCAAGCCATGTCTCAGTTAAAAGAAGACAGTCTAACTTGTTATCTAAAATCACATCATTCTTTTAAAAAGTTCTATTTAAAAGAGAGCGAACATTAAAAAGTGCCATGTTGATGGTGACAGGTGGCTTGTTGACTGGAGAGGTCAATTTTTCTGTGAGCGGTTTGAGGTTCTTAAAGTTCACAGAGTGAGTATGGCAGTGTCTGATGTGCTGATGGAGTGTAATGATTACGGGGATGGGTGAAGTATTGGTGATACTATGAGGTCCAAGTCCGGTGTTGTGGATACGATGGTCAGAGGTGGAACTGAATGGATAGGAGCAGGGACCTGGGGGACATCAATCAGTGGTGTGGGTTTGGGAAAGTTTGCGTGCTGTACGCCGTGTGTCAGGTTGGCTGACAGCATGCGGGCACCTGCCCTGTTCAGGTGAAGCCCGTCTGGCCCAAAAAGATGTCGCCTCTCCCAGAAGACATCAAAGTTATTAACGAAGCCAACATGGTGTGAGTTGCAGGCAGAGGAGAGCCAGGTGTTGAGGCTGAGCAGCCTGCTGAAGCTGCCTATCCCTCTGCCGCAGGTGGGGGTGGGGGACTTGATGGTGATCAGCAGGGAATCTTTCTTCTGCAGCTCGTTCGATATCCGTTCAATGTCCTCGAGAAGGTGAGCGATCTTTTTGAAAGCTTTGTTAAGAGTTTGTTCCATCTCTTCAGGTGAGTCGGTAGCGTCCAGTGTTGACATGGCAGCTCACCTGGCCTTTCTTTAAAAACTTAAAATCCAGATGTCCGATGACTAAAACACTTCACCACCAATGTTGTTGTGTTCAGACAACACAGAAAACAACTGGACCCAGGCACAACAGTACTACCAGTCAGTGAGGAGGAGCGACGTTAGCTAGCTAGAAGCGACCACAATGTCTGATGTCTTCTGCCGTAACCTGCAGCTCCTGCCATAATCCGACAGTGATGATGACTGATTACGACTCTTGTAATCAGTCATCATCACTTTGTTGCTAAGGAACCGTGGACTAACATGAATGAGACGCCAAGACAGAATGTAACGAGTAATGTAACAAATTACTTTCTCCAGGCAGTAATCTTGTAATGTAAGGCATTACTATTTTTGAGTGTAATGTGTAATGTATTACTTTTTTGAGTAACGAGCCCCAACACTGGTAACTATTTACATTTAAATGCAGGCAATGCTCAGGTCTGCCTGAGCTTCTTCCAGCTGAATGCAGAGCTGCACTGCCTGCTCCACATTCAGCTTCTTCTCATTTTTTTGACTCATTAAACAAAAAAACGTCTCCACTACACACTAAACACACCACACCAAACACTACATAACACACTAACTATACACTCTAAACACGCTAAATGTCACAAATCTCTCAACTCTCAATATCGCCGTCTCTACACCGGCCGTCGTTGCCTGTCAATCATCCGCCGACGTCCCTCCCACAACTTCCTGTTCCTCAACAACCAAACTTGCTGCTTGGACACTTTCATGACAAAAGCCCGTTTTTACCGTTTCTTCTGCACCAGACACAAAGCAAACGTGACGGCAATGTTCGCAAAAAAACGTGGCGGACATTATTTACCCTAAATCCGGTTTTGAACATGCCAGCGGTGCGTCCGGTCCGTCAACTCGGGAGGTGGGCCGTGTGGGCTAGCGGCTAGCAGCTAGCGGCTAGCAGCTAGCTACACATGAACATCCACAGATTCTGATTCCACTTTGTTGTTTGCGTGTCTCCGCATCTCCTCAGACTCCTCAGACCCGAACAGACTCCGTCCGGACTCGTTTAGTCTCATTAATCCACAACAGTCAGTTTAGATGCACAGAACAGAACGGGACCGAACCGCCGGTTAACTCCCGGTCCAGCTCACGCCGCCGCAGTTATACATCCGCTTGTTTCTTAATGTGTGTCATAGGCTTGAGCTCTGCAGTGATTGGCTCTGGTGTGCACGTGACTGTGGTGGCTCCGGTGGACTATGCTCCCGAATTTGTAAAGCATTTATGAAATAATTTATTCACGGTATCATTGCAGTCCAAACAAATGCGAAGTCGCACACCACTGAACCAAACAGCAGCCATGTTAAAACTCTCAGGTCAGTCTGATCCTGATCCGCAGAGATATTTGAGGCACACACACACACACACACACACACACACACACACACACACACACACACACACAGACAGACAGAGATTCCTTGCTTTTATAGAGAGATTACCTCTTATTTATACATTCTCCTTATTTATTATTTATTTTGCATTCTCGTTGAGATGCAGTGCAGCCAGGTAGAGTCTTGGACACTAAAAAGAAAATCAAACATGAAAACAATTGCAAGAAATGGGCAAATGTCAACAAGTAATCATAAGCCCTTTTTAGACAGAGCACCAAGCCACCAATTTGCCCGTCCTTTTGGCGGCTCGGTCTGCGGTTTTAGACAGATGCCGGCAAATTGGGGGTCTGTTTTGGTCCGCCGATTTTCTGCCTCGGAGGGTACACTTATTTCCGCCTCGACAGCTATCTAAAACCCAGGCGGAAATGTGCCGGCCCGTGGGTGAGGTGGGCAGAGGTGTCAATGACCTTCACTGTTGTGCGTCCCACAACCGAGGAGTTTTAAAACCAGGAAACAGCTGATCACAGCAGTCAGTCCATCACTTCATCCGTGCACATTAAGATTAGCAACTGGACAGCTACAGAGATCCAGGAGATGCAGCGTCTCCTCTGTCTCTGCAGCTGTTTGGTTGTGTTAGCTTGTTGTTGTGTCGGCAAGCAAGCACGGTCGCTACTTTCAAATTAAAAGCCCCCCGCTAAGAACCCAGTTCTAAACTCCAATGGGATGCAATGTAAAGCTCTTATTTTGAAGACAAATTCTATGTCACTGTTCGCGGCCCAACTTCGAGCTCACATGTTTACGCCTACCTCAGAGGCGGCTTTTGGAAAAGGAAGAATATTATGCCTCGGTTTAAGAAAGAGCAAATGTGCCTCCTTTTCTAAAAATTCCAGAAAAAAGGGCTATAGTTTAATTTACCTGCACAGCATTCCCAGATATCATGGATAGGAGTAAAACTTGACAGCACTGTTACAGTATAAATTCAATCACTAAAGGCTGCAACAGCTCATTGTTACACTTGATCAAAAGCAATTTGCAATCGAGAACACTACAACCCTTGCTCTTTAAGGGTGTGGTTGTTTTGTGCATATTCTTTTTGTGTTTATTGTTTTGTGTTTTGTCTGTTCTATCGTAACTAATGAATCGTGGAATCTTTACAACCCTGTAATTTCATTTTTGGATCGATCTGCTTTCATACCTATGTTTGATTAGTGACAGTACCATTGGTAATTTCTTGCTCCTTCAATGGATGATGTTAAAGGATTAAAAATAATTCATTTGAATATTAGGAGTCTTGTGCCTAAAATTGACTTACTTCGTGCATGGGTTGTACTACATAAGGCTAACATCATTACACTCTCTGAGTCATGGCTCAACAGTATTATCTCAGATAATGAAATAAATCTACCAAATTATGTTCTATATAGATCTGATAGGTGCTCTAGAGGTGGGGGTGTGGTGATATATGTTTGCTCTGATCTCGTATCTGAATTAGTCATACCCGCAATTGAGCCTCTACATTTTGAATGTGTTTTTGTCAAGGTAATTTTTCATGTAAATAAATGTTTAACTATTGGTAGCATATATAGGCCTCCCTCTTTGCCTGCAGAGTCCTTTAATTGCCTGATCTCCACCATAAATTCTATTTCCTGTAAAAATTAAATAATTTTACTGGGTGATTTCAACAAAAACTGGTTTGATAAGTCATCCGATAAAGAAAAATATATACTTAATAGTCTAAATGTTACCCAACTAATTAATGAGCCTACTCGAATCACCCCTAGGTCCCAATCTCTACTTGACTGGATACTCGTTTCACACCCAAATAAAATGTTTAGGTCAGGCGTTATGTCCGATTGCTTTCGTGATCACTCAGTTATCTACTGTGTATGGAAAATCAAACTACCTAAATTGCCAACAAGAATAATCAAGATCAGACAATACAGGAAATTGAATTTAGACGTATTTATTAATGATCTGATTTCTATCAACTGGGACAGATACCAATTAATACCTGATGTACAAGATGACTGGGATTTTCTGTATTCTGAGTTCACTGATGTTGTGGACAAACATGCTCCTTGGAAAACTGCGAAGGTCAAGGGTAAACATCTCCCTTGGATCAGCCCCAAACTTATTTGTTTGTTTAGGCAGAGGGACAAAGCATGGGCAACATTCCGTCAGACAAGGATAATGCTGATTGGGAAGTATACAGGCAGTTGAGAAATTTGAGCAAGACAAAAACCCGTAATGCAAAATCTAACTATTATAAAGAATGTCTCACTAGTGATTGTAAGAACCCAAAGCAATTCTGGAAGAAAATCAAAACAATTATTAATACAGAGGATAAACATTCTATTAATCAAATAAGAGTTGCCAATACAATACTGCAAGACTCCTTAGCTATTGCCCAAGCATTTAATCAGCATTTCTCCTCCGTCCGTGCTACCTTACTACCTGACTCTCACTTGACTACTGGCTTCTTTAGTAATACCTCACCTTGCTGCAGTTCTTTTGTTTTTAGGAAAATTTTACCAACTGAAGTTCATTTTGCCATTAACAAACTAAATTGGAACAGTGGTGCGGAACTTGATGGAATAGAAAACAAGTTTATTAAACTAGCATCTCATATCCTTATGTATCCACTTGCTGATCTATTCAATCTCTCTTTGTCCACATGTGAGTTGCCTGCCATCTGGAAATTTGCACGCATCACTCCACTCCTTAAAGGAGGCGATGTACTTGATTTGAACAATTATAGGCCTATATCTATTATATGTTCTATTACTAAAGTCTTCGAAAAAAAAATATTTATAATCAACTTTCACACCATCTCAGTATCAACAATATCCTATCACCATTTCAATCTGGCTTCAGGTCTCGCCACTTGCATAATAGAAAACAATGTGTGGTCTTACAAGGGAATAAATTCTGATTTGTTGGTTCAACAAAGAGGTGTACCCCAGGGTTCTACATTGGGACCACTTCTCTATTTATGTAAATGATTTACCATCAATTTTCAATAACTGTTGTGTTCAACTTTGTGCCGATGACATTGTCATATATACACCCAAACCTGATGTACCACAAATTCAAGCTTCTCTCCAGTCTGATCATGATCTTTGGTACCAGACAGAAACTCAAATCCAATCCCAGGTTCCTGTGTAATAACTTCTAATGACGGCACTTTTCTGCATAAAGTTGATAAGATTAAATATTTTGGTGTATGGCTTGATTCTGAACTCTCATTCAAATCGCACATCGATCATGTGTTACGTAAAGTCAACTTTGGAATCAATGTTCTACATTGATCCCGAAATTGTTTTACATGCAGCGTTCGTGAAAAAAACTTGCATCTCAACTTATACTTCTGATTCTTGACTATTGTGATGTTGTCTATCAAAATGCATTGCAATCCTACCTTGTTCCACTTAACACAGCATATAATAGACTCTGCAGGTTTGTCCTTGTTTGTCCTTTTTTCACTCATCACTGTACAATGTATGAGAGACTTAAATGGCCATCTTTAAACGTAAGAAGACACACTCACTGGCTACAACTTATATTTAAATCTATTTCAACTATCCTCCGTATTTACAACAGCATCTTGTACCTTTTACTTCAAATTACCAAGTTCGGCACTCTGCTCAGCTCTATTTCTATGTCCCTCGTGCTAAGAAAACTTTTGGCAAAAGAACTTTTAAGTTTAAAGCCCCTGCAGATTGGAATAATTTACCTGTTGAAATTAGATCCATTTCAATACTTGGTATGTTTAAGCATGCCCTGTCTTCTCACTTTAAGATGGACTGCTCCTGTTATCAATGAAGCTGTCACTGTCTATACTTACTGATTATACTTGATTGTATAGGTGATCCACTCACACCTGTGAATTATTACCGGTCATTTTGGCCACCTACTGGTTATAGTGTTTTGATGAATTTATTGTATGTGGTTTGTTTTTTGTTTTGTTTCTGATTGTTGGATGTACTTTGTCTTATTGATAATTGTATTTTTATTTTATTTTATTACTATTATTATTCTATCTTTATTTACTATTTTATTTTTCTGTCACGTCTCTGTAATGTAGTTATTGTGTTACATGTTGGGATCTCTCGAAAACGAGATGGTACATCTCAAAGCATTTTATCCTAATAAACAAACTTTAACACAACCCATCACTTCTGTAATGTGAAGAGTCCTAGAAGAGAGTTGTGTGCCAACACTGCGTCTTTGAGGTGGCTCAGTCTGGCAGCCAATATCTCTTGTGCTAGCTGGTAACTGTAATGATTTACTGGCCTATATAAAAAAAGAGAAGTGACATCAACTTTATCTTACATGTATAGCTATGCCGACAGTTACATAAAGCATAAAAAAAGGATCACTCATAAATAAACTCCAGAAGAAGAAACTCATTACACAGAATGGTTGGCTTGGAGTGTAAATTGTGCTGTGATGTAGTGGTCAACCATACACTATTTTTTCCCTGGGCTATGCTAACATATTCCAGTTTAGAAAACATTTCCAAATGCATTATTTACAAATTCCCGAAAACTTAAACCCTGCAGAGGGTGTGGGTATGTACTGCTTGACTTACTGGGTCTCTGGGTTCATTCATGCTGATTGCTAACTAGAAGCTAGCGGTTAGCATTAGCTTGTACTATGTGGTAAAACACTGCTTGGTTAGTTTGTGTAAAATTGCAAAATAAACACAGGGAAATATTTGTACATTCTGATATTTCTCTAGGACATGCATTAAATAATTTGCAAGATCAGAAACGTACTACACAGAATGATTCTACTGAAGCACCAACTTGTGGTGTGGTCAGAGAAGCTTGTGGTTAGCTGCTAGCCTTACCTTGTTCTCAATGTGAAAACACGCAATACAACACGCACAAGTTCAACCTAATCTACAAAAGAAACACACAGCTATTTATTTGTATACTTACATGTCCCTTATCTGCAGGTATTCCACACAAAGTTGTAAGTGCCCCACAGTTCAGAGAAAGTCTCCCGACTAATCCTACCCATTGTTGCCAACTTAGCAACTTTCCTATCAACAAATCTAGCGACTTTTTTTGGTGACACTGACGTGAAAGAATGTATCGTTCCTGCTCTTCTCAGCGAGCAGCAGGTGCTGCCGTGGCCCCTCTCCCGTCCCAAAGCACTCACAGGCGACCCAGTCCTCACTCAGCAGTCCCTCCCAGCTGAAGTTAGAGCTGGAGGAGATGTTCACCTCTCCGCATCCATAATGCAAATTGCACATGCTGACAAATGTAAAAATGTTTCTGACTAAAATGAGTCACTGCAAGTTTATTTGTAGTTCAAAGCATAATAAGTGTGTTTTTTACTCCCTTTTTGTCCCTCCTACAACATTATTCCTCTTCCCTACAGCGCATTACAGTTAATTGCACGTGGTCAGTTAGGCAAATTAGGCAATGACGTCATTTAGCGACTTCTAGCGACGTTGAGGACAGCCAATAGTGACTTTCCTTACCAAGGAGTTGGCAACAGTGATCCTGCCTTGTACTGACTGAGGTTGGAGAAACAGTCAGTCTGGAAGTGGCTTGTACACACAAACACTTTTTTGCCAACTGTAGCTGGGACGTTGCCTTCAAAAGTGAATTAAATCCACGCCGCTCTTCTGTCCTCTGCGACTGGGACACAATCGAGTGTTTTGTGCTCGTCTTTACAGCCAACAACAGAACACTTTGCGTTGCGCTTTCGACATGGTGCTTTCAACATGGTGCTTTCGATAACATAATAGCGGATCTCCGAGAAGGTAATTGTGGGTGGAGACACTGTACATATGCTGTGATGGCAGGGGGTGGTGGGTGGGAATATTCAAATGTTTCGGTCGATGACGTCGGTGAACGATGCTGAATTTGACTTACTCATCTGGCAACTGCAGGCGAGAAACTGTCAAAAATTTGTATCTCACTCAAAAAAGCATGGATGGTCTTTTTTCAAAGTTTATGCATGTGGCAGCACCAGAGACCCCAAATAACACCCCCAAACCCCAGAAAAAGTGAGTTTTTCATAATATGGGACCTTTAACCTATTTACATATTGATGGGATCTGATAAAAGACATTTTGTCTTTGCCTAGGAATATTTTATGAAGTTGATTATAATTTTGTAGAACTATATATGAGGACTACATGTTAATTAGTCATAGTCATAGCATGATAAATGATAAATTCCACCTCCGGATCCATGATACTTCTACACAGTTACACTGATCTGACAGCTACATGGTTTCAATATTCTGCAGCTACAAGTTGGCCTGTCAACAGAGGCCTAATCTGTCACAGTTATATCCCCTTTCCCATGGACAAGATCGATTTGGTGTCCCTGCTTGGCCTGGAGCTGTAACAGTAAGGCAATACATTGTGGAGAATTATGCATAGCACATGAAAGACAATGAACTGCTCTTGGTATACACATGAAAACATATCCTTACTGTATTTGCGTGATCTGACATACACAAAATGATGGAAACAAGAGACTCTCTCACGTCCTCAATTAATTGATAATACTTCATTCATCCCTGACTCAATTCACAAATACATTTTCTGTGTCAGAGTGGAAAACTTTAACGAAGATTTAGACTGCACTGATATTTCTTTTGATATACAGAGCAAAGCCCTTAGAAGTCATCCTATTACATAAAAAATGGCTGACAGTACAATTGTCCAGCTCCAATGTAAGCCTAATCATTTCAGCCTTGGCTCCAAATTCTACATCAGACCTCCTTCCTCTCCCAGTCGGAGAGTTCTTGAAACAGAGCCAGTGAGAGATTTCCAAAGATAAAAGCAGAGCTGGAGAATTTTTATTTTCCCCCCCTAACTGAAAGAACATTTTTACACAGGAGGAAATCTATATATGTAGGTTTGTAAACAGCCTGTGATGTGAGTAGGGATGTAAAGGTTACCGGTGATATGGTAAACCATGGTAAAATTCCCGACGGTGAAGGTTATCGTTTAAGTTTCAATTACCATGTTAACCGCCGCGGTCGATAACCGCAGTGTGGAAAACTTGTGAGATACGCATGCGCAGCGCACAACTTGCGCTTGTTATGAGGTGAAGAAGACATGGCGGAGGAAGGACATGATAGTAGCGGCCCACAAGGCATTTTTCCACCTTCAATGAGAACCAAATCTGAAGTCTGGGCGTATTCTGGTTATTATAAGAATGCTCAGGGACAGCTGGTCGAGGATGGCAGCCCTGTCTGCAGGGGCTGCGAGAAGAAAGTTGTTGCAAGGGCGGAAACACATCCAATTCACTTACTTACTTATTTACTTACTTTAAGCTCGGGTGCATGATTTATGTGTATGTCGAGTTTTCTCTGTCTAATTTGCTGTTGTCACTAATGTAAACTGACCAGATAGTGGTATAACTGAACGAAGTTGATCCATGATTTGGCATGTTATCTGAACCGCTTATTAATTGTAGATTTCACTTTTTAAAGTTGACCTAATAATTACCCAAATATTGATGCAGAGCTGCAGTGAGGAGGATTTGAGACAGACACGTACTGGATGGACTGAATTAGTGAACGCAAACTGACTGAGATGACTGACTTTCATCTCTGCTCCGTTCACCGGAGCAGCGTCTACCTGTGGCTTCAGCAGCCATTTGACCAATCAGATTGACCGAGTCCATTGACAACAGACGAGCAGGCAGACAGAGAGACAGACAGCCAATATATTAGTAATATCAGTAATATATAAGACTTGTGGATTATTTGTAGAATAGACTATATTATAAAATGGTGAATATAACAAGTGTCTAAATAGAGATATGAGCCAACATAGAGTATTCATAATTCATTTAACAATAATCCTTTTTGTTTTGATCTAAAAAATGATCCAACCTGTTTCTAACAAAAGTAATATGATCTAAATTGTGAGTTTTGTGATCTGTTGGTAGTATTAAGTAACATTGACAGTAATAATTCATAATGACATGATCTCTTCGTTTTTTTCACAGAGAGGGTCTGCTGGCCGATCGAGTGCTGCTCCCTCATTCTACTGTATTTAAGGTTTATTTTGCACAGTTTTGATACATCCTTTTATACTTATTTAATGTTGATTTTGCAGTGTTTTGTTAAGGTTTTGGATTTGGGCTATTTTGATATATATTAAATCTATTTAAATATAAAATTTGGTGACATTTTTTATATTTATCAGTGTATCAGTGTTTTTTCAACATTTTGAAGACATTTAAAAAATACCGATAACCATGATAATTTTTGTCACTATTACTGCGGTGTGAAATTTTCATACCGTTACATCCCTAGATGTGAGACACCTCATCAAGCAGAATTATTGTAATCACGGTCAATCAAGGACAAGATCAGAGATATATTCGCTGTTTCATTGTGATGAAAGATTGGCACTGTTTTAATACTACTTCACTTAACCCTATACTTTACAGACACCTAACGAAATGCACCAGTTGTGATCAGCTGCTGGAAAAATCACTGTGGACGCTCATAATTCAGAACATATTTTCACAGTGGGGGATTACATTTCAGATTTACTATCAAAAAAACACATTTTTAAGGTCCTGCCTTAGCACACTTATCAGTGATGGCATTTAACTGCAGTCAGTAGATGTGCCAGAACTACAGTGATCACAATGTTGCCTAAATCAAAATCTGGTTTTCAAAAAAGGAAAGAGAGAGAGGAAAGACAAAGGAAAGGGTGTCAATCTGTAACCCAGTTTTTTACTAAGAAAGGTGGGTAGCCTTCAGTCTGTGAGTGGTATTAACCTGTTGGCTTAATGTCCATAGTGAAAAAAGATAGCTAGCTACGGACTATTGTTAGCCTACATTTCATCAACATTTAATCAGTGCAGGGGAAACAAGCAAGATATCTCTCTATAAAAGCAAGGAATCTCTGTCTGTCTGTCTGTCTGTCTGTCTGTCTGTGTGTCTCAAATATCTCTGCGGATCAGGATCAGACTGACCTGAGAGTTTCAACATGACTGCTGTTTTGTTCACTGGTGTGCAACTTCGCATTTGTTTGGACAGCAATGATACCGTGAATAAATTATTTCATAAATGCTTTACAAATTCGGGAGCATTGTCCACCGGAGCCACCAGTCAGGTGCGCACCAGAGCCAATCACTGCAGCTCAAGCCTACGACACACGTTAAGAAACAAGCGGATTTATACCTGCAGCAGTGCGGGCTGGACCGGGAGTTAGCCGGCGGTTCGGTCCCGTTCTGTTCTGTGCATCTAAACTGACTGTTGTGGATTAATGAGACTAAACTAGTCCGGACCGAGTCTGTTCGGGTCTGAGGAGATGCGGAAACGCGCCGACAACAAAGTGTAATCGGAATCTGTGGATGTTCATGTGTAGCTAGCTGCTAGCTGCTAGCCAGCCCACACGGCCCACTTCCCGAGTCGATGGACCGGACACACCGGCATGTCCAAAACCGGACTTAGGGTGAATAATGTCCGCCACGCTTTTTCGCGAACATTGCCGTCACGTTTGCTTTGTGTCTGGTGCAGAAGAAACGGTAAAAAACAGGCTTTTGTCACGAAAGTGTCCAAGCAGCAAGTTTAGTTGTAGAGGAACAGAAAGTTGTGGGAGGGACGTCAGCGGATGAATGACAGGAAACGACGGCCGGTGTACAGACAGCGATATTGAGAGTTAAGAGATTTATGACATTTAGCATGTTTGGAGTGTGTAGTTAGTGTGTTATATAGTGTTTGGTGTAGTGTGTTTAGTTTGTAGTGGAGTCGTTTTTTTGTTTAATGAGTCAAAACAATGAGAAGAAGCTGAATGTTGAGCAGGCAGTGCAGCTCTGCATTCAGCTGGAAGGAGCTCAGGCAGACCTGAGCATTGCCTGCATTTAAATGTAAATAGTTACACATAATTTTGTATATTTTTTAAATTTATGCACATATTCAGCAAACAACAATTTATATTTGCATTATAAGTATTAAAAAATGGTTTGTTAAACATGTTTGTGGTTTTCACAGTAAAAAAATCTAACTTTTTCCTACTCTGATTGTATGTTTTTTCCATTGTGTTAATACAGGATGTCAAAATGAAAAAATAACTGTACAGTCACACATGTGAGGTTGTGCTGAAAATAATGAAGTAAATAGTTTTTAAGGTGAAATATAATGGCAAAATCAAAAATAGTCAAAAATGGCCAATTATACCCTGGAATATCGGATTTCATAACAAACCTAAATATCCCTGACGTTCCACCTTCAAACACAGCCTCATTTGGCCATCATTGAAAAAGCTTCTTAACCTCCCACTTTTCTATAGGAACACATATTTTCTTACGGGCAATGCACTAGTTCATATTAAATCATTGTCCCTGCTCCTTTTAGCAGACTAAACAACAGATGAGTTAGCAGCACTCCAGTCTCCCCATAATTGTCCCCCTCCCTGTACCAGTGAAGAAGGTTAGCAACATTGCGTTCAATGACATTAGCATCATTGCAGGGAGTCTGTGGGGATTTCTCTGTCGCTCTTGCTCTTAGTGCCATTACAAAAAAGAAAATGATCAATGATCAATGAGGCAGAGTATAATTAAAATAAACATGTCATTCGAACAGATACGTCAGGTGCATCATCAGCAGCAGCTGTCTGTCAGCCCCCTATAAAATAAAAACAGCCTATAATCCATATTTATTTCACGTATTAAAAACAGTTCTGAAATAAAAAGAGCATACGTATGTGTGTGTGTGTGTGTGTATATATATATGTATATATATATATTTATTTATTACACACACACACACACACACACACACACACATACACACACACATACGTATGCTCTTTTTATTTCAGAACTGTTTTTAATTCAGCTATCACTAAAATAGAATGTTTGGTTAGTAGTTTGGGACTCTCACCACCCTGCTTTGCAGTAGGAACAGATGAGAACATTTCTGTTGCATGCAGACTGTGTGACTCAGCGCAACTTTCAATACAAGCAGAGAAATGTTTATATTCCCTGGAAATCAGAAGATTATATGGTAGTTGCGATTTAATCAGAAGATTAAATCTCAACAACAATATAGCCTCATATATGTATTTTTTCACCCCAAATCCAAAGCAACCACCTGTGAGTCTTCAGTTGTGGAGATAAATTAGACCTGAATACGGGACTCACAAATATGGGAATGATAGTCAAAAATATCATTAAGATGCATAATTTTATATAAAAACGGCATAACATTTTTTCACCGGCCTATACAAGGGCCATATTAGATTTCTTTTCATGGGGCCCAAAATCCTTGGTGGCGCCCCTGTGTACCAGTGCACTGTATGTACTAGGTAGCAGTATTAAAGTCTGACCTTTCTAGAGAGGCCACATAAATCCCTAGAAACTCGCCGCTTCCTTAGTCTGAAGAAGTCATCTGGCCAGTGAAGCCCAGTGAGTAACATGGATCTTGTTACAAAGCAACACATGACTTGGCTGCAGAGGCCATTATTTACTATATGTAATACCTGTTTGTCATCTTTTGTATGTCTGTTTTGTTGGATAGAATAGCTACTCCATCTTGCACTTGTCGGCGCAAAAATAACAAACAAGAAAACTTCACCTCCCATGGAGCCCCAGGTGTTACTGCAGCTGGAGCCTCAACTGTAGCAAATTATACAGAACATTCCTGAACCATGACTCTCCCTCTCTCTACCATACACCCTACAGGCCAACAGAAACTCACACCATTTCAAACATGAGTGTGACTGAATGAGTTTGTGCTTCAGGTCAAAACTGAAAAAAAGACAGAGAAAGCAAGAGAGAGTGTGTTTGTGCGTGTGCTGCCTTTGCAGTATCAGTGTCCAGCTCAGCACAGGCTGTTAGTGCAGCATCACATTGCCATCATTTATTCAACATGACCCAGAATGACAGAAACGAGTGAGAGGGGAAGGATGGAGGATGACGGATAGAAGCCTACTGACAGGGAGACACTTTCCCCTCAACTGCTTCCCTGTTAAGTATGTGATCAAATCAATCGACATGTTTGCACCCAAATGCCTGAGGACATCTGATTATTGCTGTCTGAGGCCACACAAGTCTAGAATTTCATATCAGTCTACTGTACAGCTAACATTTACATTTTTTAACACTGTTTTGTACACTGAGTTCTGTTGTCAAAGCTGAGAACTTGTTAAATAACTTTTTGGACACAATCTTTTCTCTGAAATGACCCGAGTCCCAGATGACCTGAGTCTGATCCACAGAGGTCCTGAGTAATTCATCAATGAATGTAGTAACTATTTAAAAAGAAATCATACTCTGATCAGGTACAGAGTTGTTCTCCTTACTTTGAAAAACAGAAAAAAATTAAGACTGCAAGCAGTGATGAACGGGCCCTCGCAGTCTGCGCGCGTCGGCCTGCGGCGCCGTCGGACTGCGCTCACCTGTTACTTGCATGTCACGACGGGGAGAAATCAAGCAGTAAACGTCATGTCATTCGGACGTTTTTTGTCTGACTTCCTGTGTCCAGTGGGTGTCGCTATGGATATGACACAGTTTTCATGCACAGATATATGCAGGGCGATTCCCTCTACATTCCTGAGATATTTGGTGCAGACAGGACATTGTACGGTGAAGTTACGAGGACTTGATGCGTCATGGCGAAGAATTTAAATGGACTGCACCACCACGGCCAGCAGATGTGTCAGGCTGCAACGCCGTTGGATTGCGCGCTCACTCGTTACTTGCATGTCATGCTGGGGAGAAAACAAGCAGTAAACGTCATGTCAATCGCATGATGTTTGTCTGACTTCCTGTGTCCAGTGGGTGGTGCTATGGATACGACTCAGTTTTGATGCAGAGTTAGATTCAGGGCGACTCCCTCTCCAGTCCTAAGAGATTTGGCGCAGATCTAACATTGTATGGTGGTTGTAAGTTACGAGGACTTGATGCTTCATGGCAAAGGATTTAAATGGCCGGCACCACCACGGCCATCAGCAGCAGGTATGATGTAGGGAAGGGATTTCTATAACTTTTCATATTCAAGGTCAGATGATGATGCTGACTGACTGTGAAGTCTGTACTGTCAGATCTGTAGAAGGAGATGATTCAAGTACGAGGATTGGCAAAATTTCAAAATGGTGGCCAAAAGCAAAGTGGCCAAATCAATATTGATGCAGAGATGAGATTCTTTCTTTTGGAAAGGGACAGCGGTCAAGTGAGCAGGTTTGGCGAGCGTCCTGCAGTAGCTGTGGTATGTGTTATTTAACCAAAGAAATCACTCAGTTGTTTCAAATAGCAGGTGAGGCCACTGCGTTCATTGCAGAAAAGCCGGGCAGAATCACAATGACACACATGTTGTTGCCTGCCACATTCACAGGGCAGTCACAACACGCAAATGGCATTCTCAGCAAATTGGCTTATTTGAAAATTGTGTGCTGTGGCTAACTAACACTGACTTACACATTATGTGGTGCTAAACATCACCCATCAAATATGCCATGTTGTACAGTGCAATTTGGAGAAACTGACTGCAAATGCCATGTAAATCTGATGATGTTTGTCATCACTGCACACAAGTGAGCATAAAATAATTTTTCAGTTGCGTTCTTTCAAAATTGTACTTGTGGCCATTTATCCGTGTCAAGCTTGGGATACATGATATATGTGATTTGAAAGACAACAATGCCATTTAGTGGACGTCTTGGATAAAACACCCCATACATTGCTGGCTTTTTACAATGCAGCTAATCAAAATTGCCAATCCTGCAAAGCACACAGGTATAACACAAGCAGATGATTTTGATAACTTTTCATCCCACAGGTTACGCTACACATGCAGACCAAGTTTCATTCATGTACATGCATGTTTTTTTTATCTATTTATCTCTAAATTGAGTGAGATAAAACTTACTTCCTGTGTCCAGTGGGTGCGCTATGGATATGACACAGTATTGATGCACAGATCTATTCATGGCGACTCCATCTAGATTCCTGAGAGATTTGGCACAGATTGGTCATTGTCTGGTGAAGTTACGAGGACTTGATGCTTTATGGCGAAGGATTTGAATTGACCGCTCCACCACGGCCAGCAGATATGACATAGGATAAAGATTTCCATAACTTTTCATCTTCAAGGTCAGAGGATGATACTGAGTGACTGTGAAGTCGATGGTGTTACATCTGTAGGAGGAGATCATTTGAGTACGAAGATTGGCAATATTTCAAAATGGCGGCCAAAAGCAAAATGGCCAACTTAGTATTGATGCTGAGATGTATTCGGGGAGACAGCCTCTACACTTACGAGCAGTTTGGTGTGGATAGGAAATTGTATGTTGAAGTTATAAAGCCTTGATGCTAGACGGCGCGGGAAAAAAATGGTTTCCACCGCCACGCCCACCAAGTATGACGAAGCGGAAATATTTGCATAGCTTTTCATTTTCAAGGCATTAAGATGATGCTCAGTGAATGAGAAGACTGTGGTGTTTAAGCTCTAGGACAAGATAGTTTTCAAAGTAGGCATCAATTGGACAAAATGGCGCCACACATCAAAACAGCTGACTTCCTGTTGGAGATCATTTAAGTACAAAGATTGGCAATATTTCAAAATGGCTGTCAAAAGCAAAATGGCTGACTTAGTATTGATGCGGAGATGTATTCGGGGAGACAGCCTCTACACTTACGAGCAGTTCGGTGTGGATAGGAAATTGTATGTTGAAGTTATAAAGCCTGGATGCTCGACGGCGAGGGGAAAAAATGGTTTCCACCACCCTGCCCTCTAAAGTTTGGCGCAGCTGAATGATTTCCATAACTTTTGTTCTTCAAGGCATGAAGAAGATAACTGAGTTAATTTGAAAACTGTGGTGTTTAAGCTCTCGGACAAGATAATTTTCAAAGTAGGCATGAATCTGACAAAAAAGCCGCCACACATCAAAATGGCGGACTTCCTGTTGGAGTGACAGTATCGGTCCAAAGGGTTTTTTGTGCGTCTGCTCATGATGAATCTGCTTACCGATTTTCGTTGGTCTACACGCATGTGGAAGGCAGGGAGGAACATTAGGGGGCGCTACAGAGCCCGCAGGTCACGACCACGGCCAGTGACAATGCAGGATCGTAATTTTCGCCGGATGTGACGTATATTCCAAATTTGGTGAGTTGTTGTTCAGGCATCCAAAACTGCAGTCAAACTTGGAGAAGAAAATTTCTGTCCTTCCAATTACAATAGGGACTACAATAGGGACCTCACAGGTTGATGACCTGCTCGGGCCCTAATTAAACTCCTGGGATGGGGGAGGTCCATTTATTGAGATCGAGGGTCTAAGGACAGAGGATGTTTTTCACTGTACAGATTGTAAGGCCCACTGAGGCAATGCGATTGTGATTTTGGGCTAAATAAAAAAATAAAAAAATGATTTTGAGACTCAGTTTACTTATGTTAAATCAAAGTCAGATATAGTCATTAAATCCCCTAACTGACCATACAATCGACGTTAGACTGACTTAATAAATAGTTTCATCATGATCATCCATCATCATAGTCCTGGTTTGTGTGTTGCAAGCTTGTCAGACAAGGCTGGTGCAAGGCCATGAAGCACTCTGAAAACAGGTAAAAGGTTGTTTTTTTTAAATCAATACAAAACTGGCAAGTAACAAGTTATAAATGTTTACTCTCCTTCTAGTTCTGGTAAGCACAGATCTGAATCAACTGATTTAGGATCTTTTGGAGTAGACCAGGTAGCAGAACGTCGTAATAGTCCAGCCTGCTGGATATAAAAGCATGCATTATAAACTGTGTTGGCTTCCCATTAGCAAGCTTTATTTTTGAGATGATAAAAAGCAGATTTGGCAACATTACTCTACATGGCAAGTTAAATCTGAGTCAAAAGGAAGTCATACATAATCATGTTTTATCATCAGCCCTTATCTTCATCATCATCATCATTATGTAAGGTAATTGAGGCAAATTTCAACACGCCTGAGTTGTTGAGAAAGCAGAGCTGAATAAAGGTGCATGTTTGCAGGGTACGACAGCTTCAAAGCAGCTAAAAAACGCTGAGAGGGGTTGGCATAATGTGTTTACAATTAGGTTAATGGATGGAGAACTCAGCTCTTTTTCTTCTTCTCTTAAGACATTGCTGAGGTGAAGGAGATGATGAAATTCCAGGACACCGATGGAAAGAGATATCAGGGCAACACAGTGCATGACAATAGATCTAAGACAGAGGAGGAGGAGGAGGTTCCGCCTTCACTGCTAAAATGGTTTAAGTCAGTGTAAAGCAAATTCAGCCATTTTCTTCTAAACACATTAAAAAGGTCATAAATGTATTTCCTTAAAACATGTAAAACGCGGCCATGATTTGCATAAACCCGGCCCTGCTGTGGAAGCCGTATAAATACATTCAGCGCATTAGCTTCGGAGGTTTTTCGCTTGCTCTCCAGTCTTGGATAGCATCTCTTAGAAGTCAACCAGTCAGCTAAACAGTCCCGACTCCTCCACATCGTTAGTGCATCTTTCCTGGATGCCACAGTGTGCAGGTGCCCTTAGCTTATTTAAGTTTCCTAAGGAGGACAACATAAGGAAACGGTGGATCGATTTTGTCAAAAGGAGCTACTGTGGAGAGTTAAAAATCACCACCAACACCCGTCTCTGCAGTGTCCACTTTACCCCCGATAGTTACAGCAACTGTCACCAGGTAAAGTCTGGATATCTGAAGAGTCCATTGACGCTGGGGTCAGTGGGGCCGAACCGACCCCTTACCGGCAACTCATCATGAGGATTTATTGGTATTTAGGAGGAGATACAGAATAAAGCAGGGTAAGTGTACCTATTAAGCCCACCAAATCTGTTTTTCAGACATTTTTTAATATATACCGCCCCAATTAAAGTGAGAACATTTTAGTTAAAATGATAGTCTAATGTCTCATTTGAAGTGTCAATAATTCATTTATACCAATTTTTTTTTCTTTTTTTTATTGTTTAATTTGTCAAAATATGTCAAAAGTCTGGCATGGCTTAATGGGTACTAAATGTACCCATTAAGCCCATGGGTGTTCCAAATAAGCCCACTACATGATTTGTTGATAAATAAATATATATATTTAAAAATCTTAACAACCCAAACTTATTCTATTAGGAAATGTAATGTCTTAGCTCTCAATAGCTATTTTTATTTTGTCTCCACTCCTTTCCTCTGGCCTGTAAATTGCATTTGAAATAGGCATGATCAGCCTTTTGCTGTGTTGTCAACACAGAAAAAGCTAAACTTACAACATGTCTTCTTTGGAATGTAGCCAAAAAACAATTCATTGACAAAATCAAAATTAGAATGGAAATTACTCTTGAATACCTCATCTTTCAATATGTGTTGTCATTTTGTCTGTATCTCTATCCTACATTGTACTGTTGGCATTTACAATTGGCCAAAATTTCTGGTCCAGTCAGCTGGTTGAGAGTGCAGATGTTTTGATCTACATTTCTGAAGACCTAATAACTGAAAGAAAGGCAGTTTCCTGGTACAATACTAATATTTTTAGGATAATAAATGAGTCAATTTCAGTATTTACAATTAAACAAATAACTTTAATTGATTTTTAAAACATAAAAACAGCTTACATAGAAGCCATTAAAACCACTGTGGAGTAACAATAAAGAGTAAGTTCTTGCCAGAACTTAAAGATTTGTCATTGTTCCCTCCCTGTAAAGGCGACATGCTTCTGCCATATGTTTGCATGAGCTGCACTTTTTTCGTGTTCTAGTCATGTCATCTGAAAAGTAAAGGGTCGAAAATTATGCTAATGGTAGGATAGAATGTAAGCCTATCCGGAATGAATTGACCTATGCAACATCACTGATATTTAAATTTAAATTCAATTACTTGAATTATGAAGCTGATTAATTAGGTGAGGTCAATGTTAGGCAGGAAAATGGTTCAAAAATCAAAAGGGAGAAAATCTCCATTGAAACACAGCTAACAGTTGAAGAACTCAGACTTTTAGTGTTACTGCGACAGCTAGTTTAGTTACAGCTGACTGTGACAGAAGCTATGACAAAATGAACTGGCATTGTCAGGATGCAAAAGCATGGACGATATCTGCCAGTGAAATAGAAAAACATCATAAAGGAATTATGCTTAGGGCACCAAAATGGCTAGCAACGATACTGAGAGAGAGAGAGAGAGAGAGAGACGCTGCCTCATCGAGAACTCCACCACACAATTATGAGATGAGACGTGACAGTGGAGCACCTTAAACCTTTGTGAGTTATAAATCCATTAACATAACTTCCTTTTAGGGGCTAACAAGTTGGTTTCCACCTATTCAACATGCTTAAACGTGAGTCATATTTCAGAAAAGCGCCCATTTGTGCTTGTTAAGCTAACTGCTTGTTAATGAGAGTTAAGAATAATCTGTCTTTGTCGGCTGTTTATCTTGCCACAAATCTTAAACTTCTTCCAGATATTGAGTTTACTGTGACTTTGCTGTTGTAAACATTGCGGTTCCTACTGACATTGACAGTAGCAGTCACAGTTGAAATTTCTTGGTTTTGTCATATTTTTAGATGTGTAGACTGTATTTTTAGTTTGCACTTGCTCTCCAATAAATAGCCTAATGATAAACCAGTGTTTCATTGCTTTTTAAGAATTGCAGCTGAATTGCATGTCTGCCAAACCTCAGTATTATGATAATGTGAATAAACTCATGTTGACAATAATTTGTTGACACAAAAGAAATGGTAATTGCATATCACTCACAGCTACACAGGATACACAGCTGAGTAGTTAGCTCTCTATAAGTACTTTGTTTATTAATCTAAAATTAATCTACATATTGCGTTGTTAAGGCCTGAAAAAAATGTGCTGTGCGCCATGCTCATACTGCCCTTTTCTGACTTTGAGCCCCTGCCCCTCTATAATCATGTGCACGTCCCTGGCCTTGTCTATCTAAAAGAAAGGTGTAATATTCCTTCTTTTCCAAAAAGCCGTCCACTTGGCCGCCACTGGGGTAGGCGTAAACATGTGACGTGAAGCACCAAGTTTGACTTGAACAGTGAGTCTTCCAAATAAGTGCTTTACATTGCACCCCATTGGAGTTTAGAACTGGGTTCTTAGTGGGGGGCTTTTAATTTGAAAGTAGTGACCGTAGCTTGCCACTACAACAACAAGCATACAACAAAGACAGCTACAGAGACCAGTGAGACGCTAGCATCTCCCAGATCTAAGTGGCTTTCCAGTTGCTCATCTTGACGTCCGCGGATTAAGTGATGGACTGACTGCTGTGATCAGCTGTTTCCTGGTTTTAAAACTCCCCGGTTCATCGATGGCTCGGATTTACATAGCAATAGAGGTGGAAAAAAGTGTACCCTCTGAGGCATCATATTGGCGGACCAAAACAGACCCCCAGTATACCGCCTTCTGTCTAAATCCGCGGACCTAGCCGCAAAAAAGACAGCCAAATTGGCGGCTTGCTGCCCAGTATAAAAACGGCTTTTCTATCACACTCACAGTCACACGTTGTACTGCTGTAACCTAATACACCTACAACCAGGTGCTGTTAAAATATTGGCAGATATCCCCTCATTCTCAGGGAATATAAACTGTTCCGTACAGGTGCCAGGCTAATGTTTTCCTGTACTCAAGTAGTAATAATCCCAGTACAGTGAATATGTGTAACTTAATCAAAAACCCATGACGTTTTACATACCAGTGTCGATCTCAAAATACGAGATCTCACGTGACTTTTCCGGCTTTTGAATTTAGTATTGTTTCTTATATGAGGCTGCTTTTTCAACTTCAAGGTCAGTATTGTTTTTCGCTAACGACAAAACAACAAATTATCCGTGCATTTATATGAAACTAAGCTTTAGGAGCTTTCCACCTTTACTCTTCTCTCTGTTACGTCGCATTCGGAGATTGACACTTCTCGACTAGCAAGATGGCGGCAAGTGGAAAAAACAACTGGTAAAATGACTTGTTCAAAAACTTTCTTTTTAGTAAACTCTGTGTACACAAACAATGTTATCAATGCTTGAGTTCATGTGTAGAGACCCTGGTGATACTACAAGCAAAGTTTCATGTTGTGTCGAGCCTTCTTAGTGTAAAAATAGCGATTTTGATGCTAACACAGTATTTGCCCCTAGCACTCCCATTGAAAATTATTTTGACCCGAAAACGAAAATACGAAAAAGACTACACATCATCAAGAGCCATTTTCTGTCCCACTGCAAATTCAACACCTCACCTAATTTGTGTGAGAGACTGTCGCCTAGATTCTGCTAAATTCTACTTAATGACAATCCTAAAGATGGTCGTGGGTTTGTTATGCATTCCAAATGCCAAAATGTGCCTTCTCAAATGACACTATGCTAGGTAAACTTTGCTAAATGCCTGGCTAAAGACTGGCAAGATGGCGGCAAGCGGAAAAAACAACTGGTAAAATTAGTTGTTCAAAAACTTTCTTTTTAGTAAACTCTGTGTACACAAACAATGTTCTCAATGCTTGAGTTCATGTGTAGAGACCCTGGTGATGCTACGAGCAAAGTTCCATGTTGTGTCGAGCCTTCTTAGTGTTTTAAAAATAGCGATTTTGATTTTGATGCTAACATAGTATTTGCCCCTAGCACTCCCACTGAAAATGATTTTGACCCGAAAACGAAACTACGGTCAATCTTAAAAGAGGCACTTTCGTTGTAATTATGCTTTTAAACTAAAGTTTAACTTGGGTACATTCACAAAAAGACCCTAGGTTGCATTTTGGTGAGAGTTTTGCCTTAACTCCTTTCAAAACCGACGGTTACTAGTTCATCTTGCTTGTTCCTCGTCCACTGCAGAGTGCCTGGTTTGGTTAGAATGATGTTTTAAACTGTATTTTGTGGCCCATTAGATTTGTTGAACTGTGATTTATAATGAGGATCTACATCTACTCTCTCCAGAGAGCAACACAGTCACCAAATGAAGGGTGAGCCATCTTTTTTTATGCTTAATTACACCTGTATTACTCAACTGACATAGCTGAATTATTCAAAATCAGATTACACTTAAATCCAGTGAACCAGACCACATCGAAGCTATAGATGTGCCAGTGTTTTGTTTTCAGATTTGGGATTTCACTCATTTGTCCAATTTCCAGATTTTCAACATAGATTAATGTAACCATGATCATAACCATATACCATCAAACATGAATTTAACACTACAATTTGTAAGAAGTCACACATTTTATTGTGGACCCAGTCAAATGACCACCTGTGGGTCCCTGGGACTCATTATATCTCAAACCTATTAACATCAATGTAATTCAATATAATTTTTTGATAGATGTTTTAATGCAAATGTTGCCTTCAGGTTCAAGTTTAGTCTTCAGTGCAATTTTTTTTCAATTGTAAATTTGAGGGTCACTGTTCTAGTAAAATAACCCTTAACTAAGGCTACACAATGGCTTTTCATCTATGTATCTAATATTATTGTTAACAAGTAATATTGTTATTATTTGTTAACAAATAACAAGTCCAGGATAAGATCAAAGTCAACATTAAACCACTTTTACACCAAAATCTATCAGCCCTTCTTTAACTTCATTTGCAAGAATTTGCAACAATCTGCACCTTGATAACTGTGACGGGCACTTTTTTCAATTCAAAATGATTAATTGAGTAAAGAATAGTGGACTTAACTGATAATGAAATTAACTGTTAGCTGTGGCCTTGCATATAAAAATGAAATTTTGGATACACTAAATATTCAAAATATTTGGGGGTGCAAATTCACACATAATTCACGTATAACGTTCTGCTCCTTGGTTTCAAAAAGTGTTCAACCACACTTGGCCTACGAAACGGGTGGTTTAGACTCCACCCAGCAGAGTCATCTGCTGCTCCTATTCTCTACATCTGGAAGACAGATCACCC
Organism: Diplodus sargus; assembly: GCA_903131615.1. Classification (NCBI taxonomy): domain Eukaryota; kingdom Metazoa; phylum Chordata; class Actinopteri; order Spariformes; family Sparidae; genus Diplodus; species Diplodus sargus. The sequence goes on from CAEMYA010000087.1 coordinate 276,010, forward strand.
AGAGGCCACCAGATGCGGTAGATGACGTCATCCAGTGGTTCCACCCAAGCGGGAAGGCTGTGTTTAAATGTGTGTGTGTTTATAATGTTTGTGAGTGTGTAACAGGCTAAGTTATTGCTTCTCCCTAGCTAAGGGGGACTGGGAAGAGAATGCATATGTGCATGAGTGTTCAAGAATTCAGAGGTCTGTTGAACTATAGATTTTATAGCATTCTCTGGCACAACAATTGCCTTAAGATTTAATAAAGTTCTATCTTGTCTTGCTTATATCTTAGGTCCATGCATGCTTGGATGAAAAAGTCACATGCAAACACACACATACAATCATTTTTTCATTCAAAAATGCATACTCAGCCCCAAAAAATGTCATCACAATGTCATGTTTTCATGATTTGTCACACACACACACACACACACACACACACACAGAAAGAAACAAATAATAACACAACTGGATACATAAAATGTGTAAGCAAAGACTTAAAACCTCCCAATATACAATATCCACAGACAAACCAACAGTGTTTCTGCTAGCGGCATGAACAACTCCACAAGACCCAGGACAAGCTGTGTATTGCCTCAATCCAGGCTCATTTAAGATGGACTGACCATCAAGGTGATTCAGCTATACTCATTTTAGTGACAGGGAGCTCCTCTGATCTAAGTCCCTCTAAAAGTTTTTTATGAGGAGCCCCGAACAAACACACGTACACATGCACGCATATGCACAGGTTCAAGCATTTGAAGAGCCCATTGTTAAGTTTCAGTGATAGGAGCAGGCCAAAGGCATTCCACTGCTTGCTTTAACTCACACTCTACTGCCAGCCATAATTACCAAGTCCAATACAAACACAGCTAAATATAGGCACACACAAACACACTTCCACTCAGATGGAAACACACTTCTTCTAAGAACAAAACTCTGCCTAGACACACAGCAGCTCTCATTACGGCTTCTGTTTGGAGTTTGATACTCCATCATACAACCAGTCAGATATCAGGGTTAAACACTACGCTTTAACACTAAGTACAAATTAATAGCAGCTTCTCCTGAGTGTGTAACTCAGTGTAAATCAAATCAATTCAAAGCTAAAGCCCTGATCCTGTCTGTGTGGAATAAATTACATGTGCAAATACAATACAAGAATTTTGATGTCTGGTTGAGGCAGCGCCATGTGAAGACATGTGGAGGCTGGGCGCTTCACCAGAACATTTCTTTACCTACATTTTTTGAGATGAGTATGCACTTTTGAATGATTGCTTGCATGTGTGTGTTTGCTTGTGACTTTGCACCTAAGCAAGTGCTGCCCTGCCACTGCTCCGCCACCCGGCCTGTCCGTGTCCCCCCCATCAGGGTCCTCCCCGTACCATACATTTTGGAGTAGGGATGTAACAGTTACCGGTGTCACGGTAAACCACTGTAAAATTCCCGACGGTGAAGGTTTCCATTTAAGTTTTAATTACCATGGTAACCCTGACTGAGATGACTGACTTTCATCTCAGCACCGTTCACCGGAGCAGCGTCTACCTGTGGCTCAGCAGACATTTGACCAATCAGATTGACCGAGTCCTTTGACAACAGATGAGCAGGCAGACAGAGGACAGACAGTCAATATATATATCTCTCTATAAAAGCAAGGAATCTCTGTCTGTCTGTGTATGTGTGTGCCTCAAATATCTCTGCGGATCAGGATCAGACTGACCTGAGAGTTTCAACATGGCTGCTGCTTGGTTCAATGGTGTGCAATTTCACATTTGTTTGGACTGCAATGATACCGTGAATAAATTATTTCATAAATGTTTTCCAATACCAGGAGCATTGTCCACCGGAGCCACCACAGTCATGTGCGCACCAGAGCCAATCACTGCACAGCGTAGCCACGTGCACACCAGAGCCAATCACTGCAGAGCTCAAGCCTACGACATACTAGGGGTGTCATGATTTCGAATTTAAATCGAAATCGATCGAAATTGAGTCACAATCTCGAACTTCGAATTAAAAAAATGGGATCGTCGATGCTGTCACGGCGCCATGTCACGTCCGGTCGGCTTGCCGAGCGGAAAAAAAACACACCCGTGTTGAAGTGCTGCGAGTCAACCTCCTCTAATTTAGCTACTAGCTAAGCCAGTAGCTACTAGCAACAGCCAGCCAAACGATAGCATAGTGTTACACCATTCCTGTTCAGCTCCCAGACCGTGGTCGGGAAGCACAGGGAAGACAATTTCCTCCAGGTCGGACGTTTGTGTTTACCTTCAGAGTGAACCACTTTCAGCTGGTCGGGAAATAATACCAGGGAGCTTTGCTGTATCTAGTCGTCGCCTTTATTCACAGCCAAACTGCGGCCTATATTGTACACTTTATTGCTGTCGCTACTACTGCTGCTCATTTCGCTTCTCCTTCCTCTCTCATTCATTCACGTACGCACGCTCCCTCACTCTCCCTCGCCCACTCACACCTTACGCACACACACCTGATGCACCGCCCTATTCCTGAAGGGGCTACGCCACTCTTACAACAATGGCAGCTGCAGATGCTGGAGACCCATTGACAGAATTTGAACCCCCTCCTCTTTCACTGAAGTCAACGTTTGCGTTGTCGACGAAAAAGCCAGTTTGCAAGCTCTGCCGAAACTAGGTGTCAGGTTATTTTGTTTAAGTTTTCAATTGACTGAAGATATGTTATTGTTACGTTATGTTGTCAATAAATGTTTTAAACTTGGCAATGTAGTGTGGTACATTGCGAACAAATGTCAGAAATTATATTGCATAAAAGTCTAGTCTAAAAATGGCATAGCAACCTGTGCTTTAAAAAAAAATTATCTAAAAATCGAGAATCGAATCGAATCATGACCTTAGAATCGAAAATGTAATCTAATCGAGGATTTGGAGAATCGTGACACCCCTACGACATACGTTTAGAAACAAGCAGATTTATACCTGCAGCGGCGCGAGCTGGACCGGGATTTTGCCAGCGGTTCGGTCCCATTCTGTTCTGTGCATCTAAACTGACTGTTGTGGATTAATGAGACTAAACAAATCCGGACCGAGTCTGTTCGGGTCTGAGGAGATCCGGAGACGCGCGGACAACAAAGTGGAATCGGAATGGTCCACATGGTCGCGAACATTGCCGTTGCTTTGTGTCTGATGCAGAAGAAACGGTAAAAACTAGCTTTTGTCACGAAAGCAGCAAGTTTGGTTGTTGAGGAACAGAAGTTGTGGGATGGATGGAGGCGGATGAATGACAGGCAACGACGGTCGGTGTACAGACAGCGATATTGAGAGTTGAAAGATTTGTGACATTTAGCGTGTTCGGAGTGTATAGTTAGTGTGTTATGTAGTGTTTGGTGTAGTGTGTTTAGTGTGTAGTGGAGTCGTTTTTTTGTTTAATGAGTCAAAACAATGAGGAGAAGCTGAATGTGGAGCAGGCAGTGCAGCTCTTCATTCAGCTGGAAGGAGCTCAGGCAGACCTGAGCATTGCCTGCATTTAAATGTAAATAGTTACATAAAACTTTGTACATTTTTAAAAATGTATGCTCATATTTAGCAAACAACAATTTATATTTGCATTATAAGTAATAAAAATGGTTTGTTAAACATATTTGTGGTTTTCACAGTAAAAAAATCTAACTTTTTCCTACTCAGATTTTATGGTTTTTTTTGTGATTTTAGGTCCATTGTGTTAACAAAGTATGTCAAAATGAAAAAATAACTGTACAGTCACACATGTGAGGTTGTGCTGAAAATAATGAGTAAATAGTTTTTAAGGTGAAAAGGTGAAATATAATGGCAAAATCAAAAATAGTCAAAAACGGCCAATTATACCCTAGAATATCGGATTTCACAACAAACCTAAATATCCCTGACGTTCCACCTTCAAACACAGCCTCGTTTGGCCATCCATGAAAAAGCGTCTTAACCTCCCACTTTTCTATAGGAACACATATTTCCTACGGGCAATGCACTAGTATAAGCAATATCTGAAATGTATGATACTTGTGGATTATTTGTAGAATAGACTATATATGAAGAATAATAGAAAATGGTGAATATAATAAGTGTATAGAGATAAGAGCCAAAATAGAGTATTCATAATTAATTTAACAATAATATTTTTTGTTTTGATCTAAAAAATGATCCAACCTATTTCTCACAAAACTGATATGATCTAAATTGTGAGTTTTGTGATCTGTTGGTTGCACCCTTAGAATTAAGTAACAATGACAGTAATAATTAATAAGGGTGTCAGGATTTGGATTTTAAATAGAAATCGACTGAAATTAAGTCACAATCTAGAACTTCGAATTAAAAAATGGAATCGTTGATGCTGCCACGCCCCCATGTCACGTCCGGTTGGCTTCCCAACCGGAAAAAAAACACACACGTGTTGAAGTGCTACAAGTCAACTTCCTCTAACTTAGCTCCTAGCTAAGCCAGTAGCTATTAAGAAGCACAGGGGAGATGATTTCCTCCAGGCCCGAAGTTTGTGTTGACCTTCGGGGTGAACCCCTTTCACGTGTTAAGCTGGTCAGGAAATAATACCAGGGAGCTTTGCTGTATCTTAAGGAGCCGTCGCCTTTATTCACAGCCAAACTGCAGACTATATTGTACACTTTATTGCTGTCGCTACTACTGCTACTCTATTCACTTCTCCTTCCTCTCCCATTCATTCATTGTCCGCACGTACGCACGCTCTCTCACTCTCGCTCGCCTACTCACACCTTACGTACCTTACGCACACACACCTCACGCACCGCCCTATTACTGAAAGGGGCTACACCACTCTTACAACAATGGCAAATGCAGATGCAGGAGACCCGTAGACAGAACTTGAACCCCTTCCTCTTTCACTGAAGTCGCCGATGTGGAAGTATTTTAGGTTTCCTGTGAGTTATGTTGACAACGTTCGTGTTGTCGACAAAAAAGCCACAGTTTGCAAGCTCTGTAGAAACTAGATGGCAGGTTATTTTGTTTAAGTTTCCAATTGACTGAAGATATAAGTTATTGTTACATTATGTTGTTGATAAATGTTTTAAATTTGACAATGTAGAGTGGTACAACAAGTGTGGTTTAACAAAAGTAAGATATTATATTTAGGGCTGTCAGGCGATTAAAAAAAATAATCTAATTAATTACAGGATTTGTAATTAATTAATCTAATCACATTTTAATCTCATATCTGCTAAAGGTACCCAAATAAAGAATTAGAATTCTAGGACATTACAAAATTGTATTGCATGACTAATCAATTGAATATACTGAGAAGAGAAGAACTTGCCGTTCAAAGGCCCTAGCAAACTTTACCTCACAGAGTGAAAAAAAATCTCCGCGACCGTCAGCCCTCCGGACCGAGTCTTCAGTGAACTTTACCCCGGAAGACAGGGAGACACCAGGGAAACCCCTTGAAAAAACACACACGTCATCATCATGACATCATCATCATGACATCATCATCATGACATCATCATCATGACGTGTGCGGTCACGTCTCTTTGGGAGCCGCAGTGCCGGCTTTCTGTGTGAATTACGCAGCGGTTCGTCTTTACAGTGATGTTTCGCTCTATTTGAACGAACAACGGCGGAGAATTGGCGAACGACCGCTGCGTTAATGTAGTGTTACTTACAGCTCATAGGGCTGATCTGGACTGGAAGTTGTGTCGCGATTCTGCCTTCTCACAGCGCGATTTCAGCTTTGACACATGTAGCGTTACAGCCCTACTCGCGACGCAGGTGGGAAGTGACGAACACGTCCGGACAAGTTCCTCGGTGCTAGTGCTACAGTGACGTGCCACTGCCAAGTGACCTACGGGTCATTCAATGGGCCAAATTTAAAATGCTTGAATTGCCACTCAGAATCTCAGAATTAATTGCGTTAATTTTTATAACGCATTAATTTGCAGTGTAATTAATTAATCTAATTAACGTGTTAAACTGACAGCCCTAATTATATTGCATAAAAGTCTAGTATAAAAATTTTATAGCAACCTGTGCTTAAAAAATGTAATGTTAAAATTGAGAATCGAAGCGAACCGTGACCTTAGAAACGAAAATGTAATTGAATCGAGGATTTGGAGAATCGTGACACCCCTAATAATTAATAATGACATTTTCTATTCATTTTTTTTCACAGAGAGGGTCTGCTGGTCAATCGAGTGCTACTGCCAGTACATCTCATTCTACCTCTGTGACGCAGACATTAAAGGACACGTTTCAAGAACAGGCTGCCTCATCACAAAAGCCAATGACCTATTTTGCTCAGTTTTGATACATTCTTTTATACTTGTTTAGTGTTTTGTTAAGGTTTTGGACTTGGACTATTTTGATATATAACAAATCAATTTAAATATAAATATTGGTGAAATTATTTCAATTTATCAGTGTACCAGTGTTTTTTCAACATTTTGAAGACATTCTAAAAATACCACGGTATACTGATAACCGTGATAATTTTGGTCACTATTACCGCAGTGTGAAATTTTCATACCGTTACATCCCTATTTTGGAGCTGTCCAAGTCTTGTTCTGGTCTGCCATCTTTGAAACATTCTATACCATCAGTAGTAAGGAGATACAATCATAACCGGAAATCACACTATTGGAGTAGATCCTGGAGTGTCTGCACTTACAGCTGCACAGTGTGATGCTGTTGCCCTCATTATTGTGGCAGTTAGTGTTGACCACCATCATACTGAAAATGGGTAGAAAGTGGAAAAAGGCTTGAAAAACGTAGATACTCCAGAAGGGGCTCAGTACAAATATTCTTTAAAGTCTTAAAGTCTTTACTCTCTTACTTTGAACAAAACTTTGTGGCCAGAAAATATACATGTTTGAAAAGTTCTATAAAAGGATTTCACATATGAGTACTTGTGAATGTGATGCATAAAACAGAAAGAGAACCATAACAGTCTCATTCAGAGATCATGGTGTGTGTCTGTCAGTATGAATGAGTGAAGGGCAGGATGGACTGCATGATCAAAGGTGACATCATACAAGAAGCAGTCCTCTGACATCTTCTGGATGTTTGGATTACACAGTAAATCACAACAGCTTGACTTCCAGGACATTCATGAGGCCTTACAGCACTAAGCTGAAGAAAAAACACAGAGCAGAGAAATGAGAACGCACAGACTAAGGGACAGAAAGGGTAGAGCAAGTGAACAGGGAGTTTGGAAAGAAACAAAAAGAAAAAGCTGGGTAAAAAGCTGAAGCTGAGGAGGAAAGTAAACAGTGTGAGGGGATTGGAATGTGTTTGAGCTGACAGGGTGACTGAAGGTACACTGTCAGCCTGGCACACAAGCTGTCAGCTACATACCAACTGCAACAGAACAAATATGACAGCACTTCTCACCACAGTGCTACAGTCCTAACCTGGTCTTAAGGCAAGGGAAATACGCTTCCTTCTTCCACAGACATGGAGAGGTGAAGGGACAGAGCAGTGTGTTGGAGAGGACAGATGGAGGTGGTAGAAGGATTTGCTTGCTCTGGTTTGGCCTGAGTTTCAGTGAGTGGAGCAACAAATGAGAGGATGTTGATATTCCCCACAGGAAGACAGACAAACAAAAGGTTTTCAAAATGCTAGACTGACACAGAACACATTCTGGATAGAACAGACCACTATTTCACACGGGACACAGTCTGGTCAGTGTTCAGAATGGACTGAGCTGGGCTAACACCAGCCCTACCCAAAAAGTACTACCTTGCAGATTCAGTTCTATTAAATTATATTACTGAAATTACTTTGTTGATAAGTTAATTGACATGACAAAATTCAACAACAATGTTAATGATCTAATGTTTTAGTAATTTATCTGAATAAAGGAAAGAATCTTTGTCTATCTGTCTGTCTGTATGTTACTTGCATATCCTGAGAACCATTCATCTGATCTACTTTACACTTGGCAGGTGTGTTGTTGATAACCCAAGGAAGTACAGTTGAGTTGGACACACAACATGTTCAATATAAAATTGAAAGAAACAGTGAAGACTACTCTGTGCAGAATTGGTGGCATGGCTTCATTGCTCTGCAGACTGAAGCTGGGCTCACATGTGATTCCTCTCAAATATGAGCGAGATGAGTATGGCACAACAACTTGCTGTAGTAATAAGGGATGCAACGGTTACCTGTGTCACAGTAAACCATGGTAAAATTCCCAACGGTGAAGGTCACTGTTGGAGTTTTAATTACCATGGTAACCGCCGCGGTCGATAACCACGGTGTGGAAAATTTGCGAGATACTTTATCCAAGTCTCACTACCCAGGTGCAGCGTACAACCTACGCTTGTTATGTAGTGAAGAAGACATGGAGGAGGGAGGACATGATAGTAGCGACCCTCAAGGCATTTTTCCGCCTTCAAAGAGAACCAAATCTGAAGTCTGGGCGTATTTTGATTATTATAAGAATGCTCAGGGACAGCTGGTCGAGGATGGCAGCCCTATCTACAGGAGCTGCGAGAAGAAAGTTGTTGCGAGGGGCGGAAACACATCCAATTTACTTACTCATTTGCGCGACCATCACGCTCAACTGTTCAGAGAATGCAAGGTAAGCTAACCTTAAGCTCGGGTGCATGATGTGTGTGTATGTCGAGTTTTCTCTGTCTAATTTGGTGTTGTCACTACTGTAAACTGACCAGATAGTGGTATAACTGAACAAAGTTGATCCGTGATTTGGCAAGTTATCTGAACTGCTTATTAATTGTAGATTTCACTTTTTTAAGTCGACTTAATAATTCTGCAAATATTGATGCAGAGCTGCAGTGAGGAGGATTTGAGACAAACACGTACAGGGTGGACTGAGCTAGTGAACGCAAACTGACTGAGATGACTGACTTTCATCTCTGCTCCGTTCACCAGAGCAGCGTCTACCTGTGGCTTCAGCAGCCATTTGACCAATCAGATTGACCGAGTCCTTTGACAACAGACGAGCAGGCAGACAGAGAGGAAGGCCACATTTACACATAGCCGGGTATTTAGAGAAACGAATATTTCTCCCCCGCCGTTTTCAATAATAACATCGTGCACAGAACATCGTTTTCAAAAAAGCTGTCATTTACATCAACCCGCATCAATACGCCGTCGAGCGCCATTATAACTATGCCAAAACTGTAAACATAGGGTGCTCTTCTGACGTTAAGCATTTTCTGGCGCATAATGTGACGTTTGTACGGTGGCTGGGAGGTGCAAACCAAAATTGCAAAATGTGAAACACTTTTATGAAGCGTGAGACAAATTTAAATTTTGGAAAACATTTTTACATATCATCTCTCTATAAAAGCAAGGAATCTCTGTCTGTCTGTGTGTGTGTGCCTCAAATATCTCTGCGGATCAGGATCAGAATGACCTGAGAGTTTCAACATGGCTGCCGTTTGGTTCAGTGGTGTG
>CAEMYA010000087.1:297325-337349 GCA_903131615.1 Diplodus sargus
ATATATATATATATGTGTGTGTATATATATATATGTGTGTGTATATATATATATATACACACACACATACTACTGCTACTCCTTTCGCGTCTCCTTCCTCTCCCATTCATTCACTGTCCGCATGTACACACGCTCCCTCACTCTCGCTCACCCACTCACACCTCACACGCCGCCGTATCATTACATTATGTAGTTAATAAATGTTTTAAATTTGACAATGTAGTGTGGTACATTGCGAAGAAAGGTCAGATATTATATTGCATAAAAGCCTAGTTTAAAAATGGCATAGCAACCTGTGCTTTAAAAACAATATATATATATATAAAAATCGAGAATCGTAACAAACCGTGACCTTAGAATCGAAAATGTAATCGAATCGAGGATTAGGAGAATTGTGACACACCTAAAATGTAGAAAATGGTTTTAAGTGACTATAACATCCAATAAACCATAAGTAAGGCTTGGTTTATCCAACCAACAGTCCAGAATCCAAAGACATTCAATAAGAATGAAAGCAGTGTAGAAGAAGTGGTCATTATGTGGAACTGGGAAATGTTTGATATTTGGGCTTGACTAATGGCAACTAATTCATTATACAAATAGTTTCCGAACAATTTTCTGCCAGTTGACATTTTGACTAATCAAGTAACGGTTAGGTATTGTTGCACATTTTTTAAAATAGCACTGATTTCATGCCTGGATTATTGTACCATTACATGGTTGATCTGATGTTTGCAATGAAATCTGTGTTTTTTCTAATTCCTTATCTCAGGTACTAAATGTTGAGCTTTCAACATTTGCAAGTAACAGAAGTTGTAATGAAAAATCAGAGATCTGTAATCCACTGCCAAAAATGCGACAGATTTTACTAGCGGCTCAATCATGTATCCAAACTGTTCATTGAAATCCTTCTGAAACATTGAGATAACGGCCTAACTAGGCTACTTAATGTTATACATCAAAGTCCATGTCCATGTGTTCAACATATGGGGATCCAGATCAGAAACTGAACCAGCTATCAGAACCCAACATCGCAAGATTCATTTTCTAATACTCGATATGAATAAATAGTCTACAATTGATAGAAATTTTCACTAAAATCAACAACTATCAAGAAGTTTGTGAATCTAAACATTTTATGTCAACTTTCAATATTGTGTTTCTGACACATTTCTATTTGGAACAAAATGGTTATAGTTGACACCACTATAACTATTATTCCACTTTGTGCCACCAACATATTATCCACTTCCTTCAGGTCACAGAGCTGAGCCTCCATTTTAAGGACATTTTAACATTCATGATAAACTCTGAACAAACACAGGATGTCAATGTTTTATGCAATAGGAGAAAAACATGAACACATCTATGGAGAAGTTTCACTGGTGGTATATCATTTCAGTTTTGGCACACATAGAGAAGAGTGGGCATAAATACATAAATAAATAAATAGAATCAAAGCTTGGAAAGAGGTATAAAATCCATTATTATTATTATTATTATTAGTATTATTATTTTATTTTTATTTTTTTAATTAAAAAACTAGCACTGTAACTCTGACTTGAATGCACTTGGATGCAGAAACTGGGGCAAAGCCAGCCCTCCCTCCAAGATACAATTCACATGAAGCTGATCCCAGACCACCACAACCAAGAACACCACATCTCAGCATGAATTAAAAATGACATTTTCATTTTTGTAGTGAGCTGCTCTCAACAAAGTGGGAATCAATCATTGGGTCACATTTTGCTGGGTCACAAAGCATCATTCATGGATGACATTCTGGTTACAGTTGTTGATAATGACAGTTTATGCAAAATTGGTTTATTCATATAATCTCTTTTTTTTGTTTTGTCTTTCTTTCTTTTTTTTTCTGAAGAGGCCAACTGGGGTTCCACACTTTGGGAACCTCAGCTACAGGCTTCTCAGTTGAACTTGCACTGCAGGCACTTGAAACAAGAGTCAGGCATTTCAAAAAGTCAGTGAGCAAATGATGAAGCCCCACTGTGTGAACTCCACAGTGGCTTCAACAGCCAAATGTACTCTTTCTCTATATACTGTGGAAACAATGTAAGTACCGGGCGACATCATGGATAAAGCTAACCTTCACAGTACACTATAGTTCTCTCATTTGATCATTAGTAGGCCTTCCTGAAAAGCCGATATACATGGGAAAATGAAAAGACGCTCACGATTTTGATTTCGGTGTCATTTGACACCCGTGTGTGTCAAAGCAGAGGAGTCAGTCAAACTATTAGCCACTATGATAACAAAAGCAGAGGAGAACGTACCGTAAAGGAAGCACCGCTGAACACCGCTCCTATCTCCTCTTGAAATATGAGATTTTCTCCCGGAGAAGTAAATGAGGATTCCCCCTTTTTCCTGCCAGACCTCTGTCCAGTGGTTGTTCTCTTTCTGCTTTTTTTCTCCTTTGCTCTGGATGGAAAACGTCGTCCCCACTGGAGACAGAAACGGGGCGGGTCCCGAACGTTTGGACAATCCGTCTGACCAATCGACTATCGATATGACAACAACCGACTGCTTTGAGCCAATCACATTCTGTTCCCAACACAGAGCTGTGTGCTTATTGGTTGGCTCGGGAAAAACCTCCCACTTGAAACTGCTACGGCACCGGGAGGAGAGCTCAAGCCGCTGTACAAAGCAACGAAGTATCTTTAATCAGAAGAAAAAAACACAGAAGCGTTTATTTGTCATCAAAAGCATGTGCGAATAACCAAAATTTCCATTTTCTGTAATGACAATAATTCATTTGAAATGAAATGAGTGAGCTGTAAACCGTGAACCCAATTACAAAGAACTGAAAGTATCTTAATTCCATTCGAAACTATTCATTGACCGTTGTTATCAGTTTCACTATAGTATAACGTGCCTCCATCATAGTTTCCTCAAGTCCAGGTTACCATCTTGAAATGTCTGATGGATGTCAGACATTCTAAAAGTCAATAATCTTCAGTTTACGATGTTAGAACAGTGAGGGAAAACAGCAAATCTGAGAAAATGGAACTTGGTCATATTTTTCATTTTTATGCTTGAAACACGGTTTACACATTTAGGTTTATTATAGATAGTTGCAGATTCGTTTTCTGTTAATTGACTGATTATTTAGACCAGGCAGTCCCCATTGGAAGCAGTTCCTGTGTGATCCTTTAAAGGATGAGCTCATTCAAACATGAAAATCAGCCATTATCTCCTTCCCCCCCAATGCTGATGGAAAGTCAGGTAAAGGTTTGTTTTAAAATGTAAAAACAAATTGATTTGTAAAGATGTTATTTATAAATCATATCTAATCGAATGTATTTAAATCGCCCCAAGTTGCAGTCACATTACCTCAGTGGGCTTTACAATCTGTAAAGTGAACAGCACCCTCGGTTCTTACATCCTCAGTTTGAGTGAGGAAAAACTTCCAATGATGAAATACAAAAAAAAAAACTTTTAGCAGAGGTAAAAAATGGAAGAAACTTCAGGAAGAGTCACAGAGTAGGGATCCCTCTCCCAGAACAGACAGACATGTAGTAGATGCCACAGTAAAACAAAATCACAGATTTACAGAATTCACTGAACATCTGATACAAGTAAATTATTTAAAATATATGTGAGGAATGTGGCTCCAGTAGGATGTCTGTGCAGCCTATAAGGCATCACCAAGCCGAGCCACACAACCGCCACTCCTCCATGGGGACCTGGAAGAGGACAGGCCACACAAATTAATACCCCTGAAACCCAATTCAGACAGGGTGCACGCTGACCCTTTTAGCTTAGCACCTACATTGAAGAGTTCATCCAAAAAAGGGTGAAAATTCAATCTTTTTAAGTTTCTGTTTGGGATTTTGGATTCTGGAAACTTAGATTATGCTGTACAAGCTGTATGGAGCCATTTTATGATTTTGAGGTTTTTTTTGTTGTTGTTTTTAAGTCCCCAGCTACAGTTGTTTCCAAGGATACTGCATGTATCTGCAAACAATACTGTTTGTAGACTACTAAACTTCATACAACATTCCATCTGCATGGTCATGAGTAGATGATAACTGAATTTTCAATTTTGGCTGAACTTACTCTTAAATTTTGAGTGTAAACTGTTCTGCATCTGATTATTATTTAAAATTGCACTATATTTTCAGTATTTCTCCCTAATAAAACAGCCCATGCACACTTAGCAACAGTGAGTCTACCTTAAAAACAATAAATCAATTGGAATAGCTTTTATGTTGGACAGCAAAGCAGCTTTAGCAAATACAACCTGCATCACAGGGTTCCTTTGATGATTTCCCTTGGTATTCTGAATGGAGTTCTATAATATTGTTCGGGCAGCTCAGGTGGTTAGGTGTCTTTCACATGCCTGTGCCTAAGGGCCCATAGTTTCACAATCTGTCATTATTTAAACAGCTTTTAAACTGAAAACGTAGACTCTTCAAGTGTCGTATTTTCCAAGTTATCCACAATGGTTAGAGTGGACCAATGAGGAGTGAGCTTGATCAGCCAAGATAAAGTGGTAAACTGAAGAAAATACATCAATTAAGTCTGATGAGATTCTATAAACTATAACAGGAGGGTGACAAACACAATGCCGGCGCCCCCTGATGGAAAGCTAAGGACCCTGGTCTAACCTTGAGACAAGTCATAATTTCTATGTTCAGTATATTTTCCCTCAAAATGTGTAAGTGGCACAGCTAGATAGGCCCTGTTAACCCCATTCTTCAAACTTAATGAAATCTTCAGTCTTTCCACACACTAAATATGTGTATATGTAATATGTGTTTTTCTTGGTTTTGGACTAATAAATAAGGTAGAGTTTCATGTTTCACAAATGTTCCAAATGTATCACACTTCAGTCATGGCTGATGAATCCCATGAAACCCATATTCTAAATTTGCAGCCAAACCAGCCAAACATAAACAATGTTTAGAGTCATAGAGAGATTCAACTGCTCAGAGGTATGTTGACATAAACATATATTTAGAGAGTATCTCCCATTCTCTGCACTGTAGACAGGCCCAGGACAGGAAGGCTCTACAGCGGGTGAATAAAACCACCAGAACATCACTGATACCATCTACAGAGCATCAGTGACATTAGTGAAGTGAGATGTCTGCACAGAGCCCAAAGACACCAGAAGACAACACCCACCCAGCCACAGTCTGTTCACCCTGCTGCCATCCGACAACAGGTACAGAAGTATCTGCTGCTGTGCCACAAGACTACAGAGCAGATTCACTCCCCACGCTGTGAGATTCCTGAACTCATCTTCCCCTGTCCACTATAGAAATATTTTTTCTTGTGTAAGGGAGTACAACTCACATTTCGTTGTACAACCCTGTTGTAGAATGACAAATAAATGTACCTTAAACTTAAATATTCAAATGATCGGTCAGTGACGTCGGTAACCGATGCCAAATTTGACTTGCTCATCTGGAAACTGCAGGGAGACACTGTCAGAAATCTGTATCTCACTCAAAAAAGCACAGATGGTTTTTGTCAAAGTTTATATGCGTGTGGCAGCACCATATACCCAAAATATGCCTTGAGAAGCAGGTAATCATTCGTTATCATATCAGCTGAAAAAAAAACATATTGTGCAGACTAATTTTGTTGCATGATAATGTAAAGTTTAAAACAAATAATTATTTCTATATGTGCACCACATTACATACTTCACATACAGGCTCACCACCAACCAACACCTTTCCAACACCGGCTTGAATTGAATTCTCCTCACAGATAAATGTAGTAGATCTTAGATTTATTTATTTTTTGGCTTGGACTCAAATGGGATGTGTCAGTGACTTTGTACTCCATGCCAGAATAAAAAGAATGTCCATTATTTGCTTGTGGATTGTGTAAGTTTATTGTCATCCAGAATGGCACCCAATAGAGTGCATACATCCACATCAAATCTACTCGATCCAGATTATTATGTGGATCTGCATTAAGTTAAGCCTGCTGACATCCAACCAACCAACAAATGAGTCGACAAGGGCAAAAAACAAAACAAAAAACTCCTTGGGGAGGTGAAAGTCTGAATTTAAACTGGTAATAGATCTACTTCTAAACTGCATGGTGCAAAAGTTGTACCAAAACCTATATAGCAGACCCTTACTGCCTTTGGCATTCTTAATGTAAAACAAACTCTTACAGGGAGCAACTTCATGGCTTAGTAAAATAAATTAGTATATCATGGTGCCTAAGGGAGAGTTCTAATTTCTCGAGTTCTCTAAAAAGTTGTGCTAATAATGTCATTTGAAGAAAGAGGGAAGACTCGTGAGAAAGTATTAATGATGTCCATTATACTGAGGCCTCGATAAATGTTTTGAATCACTGCATCTTGTAACTTAAAGGATAATTTCGGTCAATTTCAACATGCAGCTTTATTGCTCAGGCTACCCTTGACTTGCCAGTACCGAAGCCACGAAAATTTCTGGTCCAACCCTTACAGGGCTCCTTGAACGGAGAGTTAGCATTGACAGCTAACCCATGGGGGCAGAACTTTAACACTGTGTTTTAAGCGTCTTAACATGCTCCAAATCTCTCTTAAAAGGTATGCAACATCAGCAGACACCTTACAACATTGCACTGTAGTGTGTACGACTCAAAATGAATAAAAAAGTGGTTAAAACAGTGTGTTTGTGCAAGCAGCCACATACCGGTTTGTTTACAGCCCTGTCTTTGGTAGTCCAAACAAGTCAATCTGTCAGGCTTGTGCTTGCTCCCTCACTGGCAGAGACGAAAACTTGATATTTGCAGACAGAAACCGTATTCCAGCATTTTAGCTTTTCTGGGTTAGGGGTTAGTGTAATTATAAATAGTGTGGGCAGTGTATTGTTATTGATGAATAATGAATATGGTTATGTAAATTGCCTAGTTAGTGCAAACCAAAATGAGAAATGGGTTATGTATGGAGTTTTTATTGCACAGTGCAGGGAGCAGTGCTGATTGCAGAGTCTGACAGCAGCAGGAAGAAAGGACCTGTGATACCTCTCCTTCACACACTTACGTGTATGAGTCTATCACTGAAGGAGCTGCCTAGTGCTGTGAGAGTGACCTGCAGGGGGTGGGACTCCTTCACTAGTAGCGATGACAGCTTATGCATCATCCTGCTCTCTCCCACCACCTGCACTGGGTCAAGAGGACATCCCAGAATGGAGCTGGCCTTCTTGATAAGTTTATCAAGTCTCCTCCTGTTGTTTGTTGATACGGGTATGGTGGAGTTGGTATGATTATATTTGCTGTTAAATGTATTAACATTATATGTATTATGTAATGCCATTTATTTATTTTATTTTTAGTTATTTATTTATATATTTTTTAGGTGCAGTACAAGTGACGAATGTGAACATATCATGGCACAAGATGAGACAGATGAACTAATAACAAAGAAAAACAAAAACAAACCAAAAATAAATGATAATAATCATAGGAAAAAGGAGAATGCTTTAAAGTCAATGGTGAAGGGTAAATCTTTCAATTAAAACAGTGGAGAAGGAGTGGAAAAATTGCATCTCTTCTGTTGCCTGATTAACAGGAATACAGACACAATATTATTAAGAATGAGATGAAAATGGTTGGAATACAATGTTCTAGCTGTCTCTTTTTTTTTTACTTGGGGAAAAAAAACCCAAACGCCTGACAACGGTTTTATTTTGAAAATATTTAACCGGACGTTTTACTTGTTATCTGACAGTTGAAGCTAGCTTTATAGCTGTGTCCAGCTTGCAGCCACAGTGAAAACACACAGGTAAACGCTTTAGCTATTTGAAAAACATATCTGCTGTATTGGTATTGTGTAGCGCTGATTTTATATCATTTCAAAGCAGAGTATCACGTACCACTATCATTTTAGGCGTGTAGCTTTTACATTCACTATTACACATTTAGTATTTGCCGAAGTAAAGTTCACTTGTAGTGTTAGTCAGCAGGGCTAGCCGCCGACTAGCTGTTAGCACAGGATTAGCCTGGCTAACAATAGCAAATCAATGTTAGCTGACCTGAGAAAGCATAACCACAACCAGCTGCGTTCTTTACAACCCAAACACCTGACAGAATAGATGTACGGCATATGTTAACGGAAGTCAACAGTTAGAGGGATAAATACTAAAATGCCTTTGCGTTTGGCTATGTAACGTTAGCTAGCTAACACGAACAGAAACAGTACGCACCGTTCTGTCCTTTGCCGATGGGTGTAAAATGTCGGATGTTTACGGTTTTCTTATTAATATGCAGTACCACATTGCCGATATTACATTTGCTTTCAAGTTGTTAAAGTGAATATGTACGCGTTTTTCGATTCGGCAAAGGCATTATACTTAAGTTGGCGCGGAATTCTGCGTATTTTCAACTTTCTGGAGTTGATTAAAGGTAGCCAACTTAACTTATTGCTAACAAAGATCAACAGAAAAGTCCGTCAGTGGAGGTCAAACGTACGCCGATGTGTCTATTTGAGAGGATATAGGTTACACGAACGCTTTTTCGGTTCGATTGTCTGAAACTATTCTTCATATCCAGGAAATTACATGACAGCTAACGTTATAGCTGCCAAGTTACATGCTTTGCGTGTGTGTCAGTCGATGGTATGCAATAATCTACTGTGAAGGTAGCTCTGATAATGAAAGACCTGTTGGCGATTGTGTTTCTTCAACTCCAGAGTCCACAATAAACGCAGCGTTCAGTACAACCACATGGCGTACTACCATTGTCAACGTCAACACTGACATGACGTTATACGTTACCAGTGTTTGACAGGATGAGTTACGGTAACGTTAGTGATTTAAAAGGTTAACATTGTTCCTTTTGTCATCTTACATCATAGACTGTAAAAATCCGACAAGCTGAGCTTGCTTAACTGCCATCAACTTGTAATGGTTTCCTGTCTTTTGTTAAACCCCTATCTCGTAAGGTTATGTAAGTTAGCTATAGCTTGGTGTTAACTGTGCGATCTTTGACCTGTTGAAATCATTTCATGTGAATGTTGGTGCGAGAGTGCTAAATTAACAGCTAACTATCTAGCTAACATTAACGCACCTGCAAGGATTGAAAAGTAAACGTGTTTGTGGGCCCGAGACGACTGACAAGCTTGGTCCTGTCGCTGCTGTACATACTGGTTGACTTTTGCCGCTTGGTTTAGTCTTTGTGCATTGCTAAGACAGTGCTAAAGTGATGGTATAGTGAAATGACAATAGCCACAAATGACTTACCGTAAATGGGCTGAGCAAGCTTTCGGAGGGGTTTCATATTCATATCTCTCTCTCTCTCTCTCTCTCTCTCTCTCTCTCTCTCTATCTATCTATCTATCTATCTATCTATCTATCTATCTATATATAGATATATATATCTATATATATATATATATCTATATATATATATCTATATATCTATATCTATATATCTATCTATATATATATGTATATATATATATATCTATATATCTATATATCTATATATATATATATATATATATATATATATATGTATATATCTGTTGAAAAATGTGGAAGGAGTTAAGATTTGAAATTTACAGTCTCAAATTAGATTACTGACTGACTGAAACCCAAACCCAACCTGACATCTGAAGATTTTTTGCCCAATTGTCATTTTACTGATCATTAGCTTGCCAGGCTAATGGATTACATTGGCTAGACTGGCTCTTTCAGTCTTCCCACTAAGTGTTGAAGATCTACTTGGAATACATAAGTACAGAGGAGACGGAGTAAGAGAGAGAGGTTAAGAAAATGTAATTCTAGATTGTATATTATTACCTACAAGTACCTGAAGCAGCACATTCACACCATCACAGGCACCATGCCTTTTATTTTTTGTCACAGTACAATCTCATTTATGTTTTCTAACAATGTTGCTTTACTATGAATTTCTAGCTTGTGATCAGGACTAATGGAGACAACTGAAGTTTGTGCGATTGATGTGGCCACCAGAAGAATAGTGGGAGGCAGTGATTCTCCTCCCGACCTGGACAGCCCAGGTCAGGTAAACACTATCAACATGTTTTTTTTTGTCTGTGGTGTTTTGTGGATGTTCTCTGCTGTTCTCCCATTTTTCATTAAATAAAAGCAAGCAAGCATGCTCAATATGTGAAATGTTGTCTAAACACATTCAGATGTAAGACAGGAATTGTCTGATAACAAATCTGACCAGACATTTCTGTACTTCTCAGTTTTTGATATTCTGTGCTTTCAACAGAAAGGTACACTCATCATTATGGAATATTTTTGTATACATACAATGAAAAGCTAAAATGTTCCTAGTATGCTTATTTACACAAGAGTTTTGACTTGTTTTGACTGACATAAATTTCAGTAGTTATCAGTTTTCAATCCTGCTATTCACACATCTTTACCAGAAAAGTACTGAGGTGAGATACCCATCCCTACAGCAGCACAAAGTTGACAAAAGTCGTCTGCCTGAAACCTCAGACCTATTGGCAAATTGAGGGTGGCAAAAGTGAGATAGAGGTATGCAGTGAGTAACATTTCCCTGCAGAATCCTTTAGCATCGCACTGAATCCCTGCCCCGTTAAAAGAGCTATTGAAACTGTTATGTAGTCACTTGGGTTTGTGTTATCAGGGGGAGGTTGCAGAGTTTGGTTTGGGTCTGTGCTGTGCTAAGGAGGAGAGGGGAGAGACTCCAGGCAGAGAGGACAGTCCCAGTCACCTGGGGGAGGCAGAGCTTGACCCCGGAGGAGACCCCAAGGCTGGAGATGACAAGGCTTTTGGTAGGAACAGTAAAATGTATCTTACAAGCACTAGGATGCATGCTCCCCTTTACATTAATGTTAATGTTAACCTGTCAGTGTCATGTATTAATTAGCACTTACAGTAAGTCAGAATTCTGTGAAACTGACAACATCAATCTTTCCAACTCAGAACTGCAGTGAATTGATCATTCATCAGCCATTATTGAACAGATAATTGATGTCTGCAATTACTGTTGTTCCAATTTCAGAATGCTGAAATTCAAAGTGCAGTCGTAGGCAACTGGATGTGTTTCAGTTTTTTGAAGACATTTCAACTCTCATCCAAGAGGCTTTATCAGTTCTAACTAGCTGGAGGGGTGTTGTAGGCTTTTAACCTCTGTGTCAGAGTGTCCTTCCAGATGGGTGACCCTGAAACTCAGAGCTCACAAGGGTTTTCCACAAATTGAAACACATCCATTTGCCTATAATATAGCACTAGCATCCAAATGTAAATGTTAAATCTAAATATTACATCTAAATCTAAATGTCAAATCTCAATATTACTTCTAAATCTTAATGTTAAATTTAAATGTTCACCTGACCACAAAACTCTCCTCCAGAAGATTTTTTTGTTCGTCCACGTTATCAAAACAAACTGAAATACTGAGCTCTTTGGACTTTCTCGTAGAGCCCGACCGATAAAGGATTTTTAAGGCCGATACCGATACAAATATTTGGTGATTTAAAAATCCGTTATTCCGATATATCGGCTGATATATTTAAAAAAAAATTATCCAGAAACGTGTAACAAAACATAAACAGATTTCCGTAACATTAGTTATGTAAGGGATAATGTATAGAACGGCGGTCATCATCGGGAAAATAAGTCCCGACAGGACGAACCAGTTCGCGCCGGGGTCTGATTCGTCCTGAAGGGACTTATTTTCCCGATAATGACCGCCGTTCTATACATTATCACGCTTATTACACGGCTACTTGCCAACACGAAAAATAACTTCACACAGTGTGTCTTTTTACAATGTATTTGTTACCGTTCACAGTCAGTGCGTTTACATGACACTCAAGAAAACCGAATTACTGGGTTAGTCCGACTATGATCGAATTTTTAAAATGCATGTTTACACCTTAGACTGACTAAAATCGGACCCGATCGGATTTCTCGTAGTCGGATTAACACACCTAGATTATTCGATTGATAGTCGCATTACTCCTGCATGTATACGTTCCATCAGATTGGATTTTGCGTTCTGCGCAGGCTCGGGACTTTTTTCCCGGGGCCGTGAGCCGGAAGTAGAAGGATGGCGACGGCGTCTTTCCTCCGAAATCACCACAAGAAAGAGCGCCATTGTGCATCTAGTTTGTGTAATTATCATGTACACCTTATACGAAATGTACAAAGATGTAGCTTCTCCTCGCTATTCGTACGGCATCTTTCTTGAATGTCGAGTCAGCTGGTGACGTAAAGAGGTCAGCCAGAGGTGGGTCTGTTATCACTAGGTGAAATGGCTACAACGCCACCTATCGTACCGGGGTATGACATGCTTTGGCCAGTTATTCGATTTTCTCACCGGCATGTACTACTATACTCGGGCAATTGCAGTTGTCTGACTGAGCAGCATAGACGAACTATGGCTGTAATCCGACTAAGTGATTTTCAGCAGAGAAATATAGTTCGCCAAACCGACACCGTCTCCCTCTTCGCTGCTTTCCTCTTTTTCTTTTCCTGACCTTTGACAACAACTCAGCCTTTTGCCAAGACTCGAAATCACCGTATTTTCCAGAAATATTAAAGTTAATGTGAAACTCATCCATACTAGTGGCATAGGAGTAGTTTTTTCCGACATGAAGTAGACGACAGATCAGCTGACGTCGCTTAGCGACCGAAAACGCTGGGGTGATAAGTGACCGGACTACATGCGGAGCAAAGATTTTAGAGCGCGGAGTGATACGAAATACGTGAATCAGAGGCAAAAAGGCCACTTTCCTTGACAATGGTCAAATATGCTTAGCAGCGGTCAGTTATACGAAAATAATTGACCGCCGAACGTTGGGAAGGTCCATCCAAGTTAATGGAGCATTCTGCAGCATCAAGAAGAGCCGTGTAATAATTGTAGTTATTTATGAGTTCTCACTGAAATAATATGATAATGCAATTTAAAAATAAACTTGTTTGTTTATTGTCATAACAGAACAGAGGAACATCAAAATATATTATAGGGTTTATGGCATTCTAAACACGAGTGTTGCCGACAGGGGTGTTGTAGAGCAGGGGTGCCCACACTTTTTTAGCTTGCAAGCTACTTTCAAAATGACCTGGTCAAAATGATCTACCTACATAACAAATACTAAAATCTATTTATTTATACATACACTGAGTATACTTTAACACAATGCATAACTGATATTGAGAGAGTAATGTAACCCTTGGTATTGCACATGAAAACTGAGAGCAGTAATGCACATAGGTGACGAACAGACATCAATACTGCACACAGTTTACACACCGGGAGCTGGTGGTTTTCTGCAAAAAGATTTTGAATGCCTGAAAAATGTCCTCTCCCCGTGTGCGTTCTTTCATGAGCAGTAATGTTAATAGCTCCCCCTTTATTAGTCATATCTGTAAACACCATCCGAATAAAAATGCACCTCTGGGCTGTATAGCTGGTGTCTGTCGACTTGTCTAAATGCAGTGAGAAACACTCTAAGTTTGCGTTGTCTCTCCGAAGCTGCTGTGTCAAATCCTCGGCCATTACTTCACAGCACTGTGTAACTTACTTCTTGATAGCTTAAGAACTTTGATGATAATATTTCTGGTTTGTTTTTACATACATCGGTCGGGCTCTACTTTCTTGTGGTGATTTTTGTGGCCCCTGAAAAACAAAGTTTAGATATAGGAAGGAGAAAATGCTATCAGTACATCTTTACCTGCAATATCATGTAAACCATAACTCAACAGGGCTACAGAATAGAGAGATGGCAGATTATACCAAACAAGGACCTCAGTTCCTTTTTTATTGATTTTTTGTTGAAAACAATCACAAATCAACATGCAGAAACATGTGTATAAGAACGAAAAGAGAACACATGTGGCAATTCAATTAATTGAACACACAAAACACATGGCGTAAGGATAAGGCAGGGTGCCCCTCACTCAGCTCAATAGAAGTTCATAAATGTATCAGATATGTA
Source organism: Diplodus sargus (assembly GCA_903131615.1). Lineage (NCBI taxonomy): Eukaryota > Metazoa > Chordata > Actinopteri > Spariformes > Sparidae > Diplodus > Diplodus sargus. The sequence goes on from CAEMYA010000087.1 coordinate 311,235, forward strand.
TATCGCTGCACCAGTGCTGTAAATTGAAGGTGTCCCTGTAAACTTAGTTTTTTCTCATTTTGTTTTTTATGTTCCAGGGAAGGAGGTTGTTCTTTTGATGCAAGCCCTGAACTCCCTTGCCACTCCTGAGGAGAAACTGGCTGCTTTGTGCAAGAAGTATGCAGACCTGGTAAGCAGAACATGTGAATATCTTAATTTGAACAGCTATAGCAGTTGTATCCAAATGAAACAGTTTCCTCAGAAATTCATTATGTGGATTAGAACAGTGATAAAAAATAATTATTGGCTGTCTTTGAAAGTCAGTACCTCCTAGCAAGCATGTTGACAGCTTTTGTGTAGACTGAAGTAATGTCTACCCACTGCTCATTGGTTATGTCTAAGGCACTGTGTGTGAACAGCACTAGTGCATCACCAAAACTCTTGCCTTTAATTTTGGTGCCCATGTTGCCACCTAACCTAAGATGAAAGCGTAATATTTCTAAAATCGTAGTTTTTGTTATTTTATTATTTAGTTCCATATTAACATAATGATACAAAAAAACTGGCAGCACTGCTCATACTTTTTTCAGAATGATCAGAATCAGAATCAGCCTTTATTGTCCCACAAAAAATGTTTGCCACAGCAGCCAAAGTACAGTAGTATTTTAAAAAACAATAACAATAGTAAAAAATAAATTGATGAATGAATTGATGAATGAATATGGGTATTTATAAGAATTGTTAAGAAATTGAGAAATGAGTTATGTATGCTACTGGGAGCAGTGCTGATTGTGGAATTTGACATCAGCAGGTAGGAAGGACCTGCGATAGCTCTCCTTCACACACTTAGGGTGTATCAGTCTATCAGGAGCTGCCCAGTGCTGTGAAAGTGACCTGCAGGGGGTAGGGGCTCCTGCACCAGTGATGACAGCTTGTCCATCATCCTGTTCTCTCCCACGACCTGCACTGGGTCAAGAGGGCATCCCAGGATAGAGCTGGCCTTCTTGATAAGTTTATCAAGTCTCCTCCTGCCTGCTGCCGAGATGCTGCTGCTCCAGCAGACTACTCCATAGAAAATGGCTGATGCCACCACAGATTCATAAGCCCCATTCACACTGGTGTTTGGATGCAGCTTTAGTATGCCAATTCCCCGCCTCCGTCTCAGTGTGAATCTCTCGGAGGCGGCGAGGGGTGAAATTTTGCTCTGGCGCTGATCCGCCTCTGGAGGTAGTATCGGGGTCGCATTTTTTGAGAACCGAACCAGTGTGAACGGATAAGCCGTTTTGTGTATCGAGGGTGTGTCGATCGGACGGTCAGTTAACTGCACAGGTCCCACAAAGCAACGTTACATGACCAAACAAAAGTAATGTTGTAACCGTCTTTGGCAACTTATGTGAGGAAAAAAATACCGCAGATATATGTGGAAAAGCGTTGGTCCTCCTGTCTGTCCTAACAAATCTTCGTCACATTTCTGCCCAAAAAAAAGCATCTGTCACCGGCAAAAAACTGTTTGTGGTGAAAATAAATCACAGTGACGGTCAGCCCTCCCGACCGAGACTTCAGTGTACTTTTCCCCAGAAAACAGCCTCTGTCCCCGTGAGTGAGGGAGACAGATTGACAGGGGGGACACCGGGGAAACACCTTGAAAACACACCAACGTCATCATTATGACGTGTACCGCCACACCTCTTTAGCTCTTTCTGTGTGAATTCACGGCAGTTCGTCTTTAAGGCGGAGTTGCTTCACTCTGTGTGAATCACCATCGGTGGAGAATTGGCCGCTCTGGCGTTTATGCGTCTTCTCCTGTGTGAGTGGGGCTATAGAAAGAAGCCAGGAGTGCCCCTTGAACACCAAAGGGCCTGAGCTTCCTCAGCAGATTGAGTTTTCCCTGACCTTGCTTGTATGTTGCTGCAGTGTGATCAGCTCAGTCCAGTTTATTGTTCATGTGAACTCCCAGGTACTTGTAAGATGTCACCATCTCAATGTCCGTCACCAGGATGTTCACCTGTGTGCAGGGCTGTTTGTGCCTGCGGAAATCCACCACCAGCTCTTTGTTCTTCCCAGCGTTGAGCTGAAGGTGGTTCTGCTGGCACTAGTCTACAAAATCCTTAATGAGCTCTCTGTAGGCTCTGTCGTCCCCGTCCCTGATGAGGCCAACGATAGCAGAGTCATCAGAGAACTTCTGCAGATGGCTGTGGGGTGATAGGTGAGAGAATTCTTTAGTGTACAGGGTGAACAGAAAAGGGGCCAGGTCTGTTCCCTGTGGGGCCCCTGTACTGCAGACAACTGTCCGTCACACAGTCCCGAATCCTCACATACTGTGGCCGTGTTGGTGAGGTAGTTAAGAGCCCCATTCACACTGCCATTTGCATGTGGGGATCCTGCACCAATTCTCCGCACCCTCCTCTGTGTGAAAGTTTCAGATGCGGAGAGGGGGGAAATTTTGCTCCGGCACTGATCCGCCTCTGGAGGAAGTAGCAGGGCCGCATTATTGGTGAGCCTCCCCAGTGTGAACGGATAAGCTGGAGGTGCGGGGGCGTGACCGTCAGCCCTCCCGACCGAGACTTCAGGGAACTTTCCCCCAGAAAACAGCCTCCGTCCCTGCGAGTGAGAGAGTCAGATAGCATCCTGTTTACTGATGGTGATTATGTAATTATGTAATTTAGAGTGAAAAACTTAACTTTGTCACTTTCGAGGATGTTTGGTGGGTCAGGATCTCATTCACTACACATTATAACAGCAGCCATATGATTACAAACTGTCCGCAGGTTTAGATTGACAAGGGGGGACACCTTGGAAACACCAACGTCATCAACATGACGTGTACCGTCACGCCTCTTTAGGAGTCGCAGCGCCGGCTTTATGTGTGAATTACACGGCGGGATAGCAGAGATGCTTCACTCTGTGTGAATCACCATCGGCGGAGAATTGGCAAACGACCGCTCTGGAGATATTGCGGATCCAGGGTGTGAGGTGTTGGTTCACCCCTGTGAGCTCCAGCTTGTCCCCCAAAAGTGTAGGTGCTGTATGGTGTTAAAAAGCACTGGAGAAATCAAAGAACATGATCCTCACAGTGCTTCCAGGCTTCTCCAGGTGAGGAAGTGATCTATCAAGGAGGAAGATGATGGCGTTGTCCATTCCGATGCCAGGTTGTAATACAAACTGGAGTGGGTCCATAAAAGGAATCACCAGAGGGCGACGATGGGTGAGGACCAGCCGCTCCAGGGTCTTCATCATGTGTGAAGTGAGAGCAACTGGTCTGTAACTGTTGAAATCTTTAGGGTGAGTTATCTTTGGAGATTGGAGAGGGACTCACAGGGGGGATGGAAGAGGTGGTGGGGGGCAGCAGAGATGACTCACCCGGGGGAGGGCTGGGTGTCTGGTCAAAACTATTGAAGAACAGGTTCAGGTCGTTCACCCATGTCTGATCCCCCGCAGCCTGGGAGTCTGGTTTCCTTTGCCCTGAGATGGTATTAAAGGCCCCCACACACAGCCCAGACTCAAACCAACTGCCAACTGCCTTTATCCGACCACTCTGTTGCCTCTCATCTGACCCGTTCGGCAGAAAAGTTGCATTGAAACATACCGCCTTGACGGCTGCCAATTACACAGTAAAGTGTATTTACTCTGCTTGTGCAATATGCAATAAGTCTCCTTAACATCGGGTGGTGCTAGTCTTGTGCAAGTAATCCAAAACATGAAAATAGGAAATCAGAATCTGATTGGTGTTGTTAGTTTAATCAGTTGGGTGTTTGGAAGTCACTTATTGTTTTTTCTTACATTTAAGTTTGTTTGCTCAATTACATTTGATCCTTTTTCCTAATCTAACCAGCATGAAGTCATAATTTGTGTCTCAGGCACTGTACATTTGCTTTGTGTTGATATGGAGGTCTTAGCTGAAAACAAAACTTAAGTGTTAGCGCTTCAGCTGGACATGCATAAATAATTTGATAGCCACCTACAATATCCATAGATTGAATTAGCCTATTAAAAGAAAGAAAATATTCAGTCCATTAAAGAAACTGAAATGCTCTATAGCTTTGTTGCAGGAAACACACCTGTCAGAGGGAGAACATAAAAAAATACAAAAACAATTGGTTTAGCCTAGAGATGGAGATGTCTATATTATGTTCCAAACAAATATAATCAGGGATTTTAATGCTGTACTAGATGGCAGATTAGATAGAACACCAGTTCAGGGAGGACCCCAATCACAAAATACAAATACACTTAACATGATTTCTTAATTGGGACTTATCGACCCATGGAGTTTTAAAAACCCTACAGTGAATGACGAAAGTTTTTTCTCTAAATGTCCATCAAAGGTACTCCAGGATTGATGTCTTCTGTCCCTCCCAGCAATACCTACATAAAGTTATAGATATGACATATTGAACCTATAGCGGTGAGTGACAATGCCCCTGTCATTTTGAATATAGATTTGGGTAAAGATTTCTGATATTGGAGACTAAATGTGTCATTACTGACCAATACAACAGTAGCGCAAGATTTAAAACAATGTTAAATAGAATATTTAGAGACAAATGACAATGAAGAAGTAACTCCATCAATCCTCTGGACAGGGGCTTATGCAGCTATTGGGGGAAACTTTTACAGATTGCTTCAAGACAAACTATATTGGCCGAACAAGCAAAGCTAGAGAATGAAATAAAGCAATTGGGAATAGAGCATGAGTCTACAAGATCTAGTAAAACCTCCTTGAATTAAAATAAACTAGAAAGACCTTGGATAAGCTTCTTGCATATAAAGCAGAAGGTGTGTTGAGATTATCCAATCAGAGATATGAGGAGGGTAACAGTGCTAGTCGCCTATTAGCAGTTAAACTCCTTACAGCCCAGACCAGTCATGTTGTTCAGAAGATTTTACATCCTGTACTAAATAAGACTTGGACCTTCTTTTATTTTAAAAAAATAATCATGTGATGATTGTCATTAGCAGCTGCCTTAAGGCAGTAACACACCGGCCCAACTGTTGGACGTCTGAAGCGTTTGGAGAGACTCGGACGAGGTCGGGAACATTTCTGTTTGGTGTGTTCAGCTGCGTCGGAAGCTTTCGGAGCCGTTCGGACGTTGTCTGCTCCGACTTAGCATGCGAAGTCTGAGGAGGAGGGCTGTCGGACTGAGCCATTGGATTCTCTGATTGGTTGTGTACCAGCTGAATGGCCGTTCTGATTGGCGGTGTGCTAGCGAATCAGCGCGGTGTGTGGGAGGGCGGAATACTCTGTGCGCTTTGTTTTGCTATGGACTCCGTTCTGTCATTCCCCGTTTTCATGCTTTGCAGTACTGGCACGAGACTAGCTGTTATTATGTCCATTTAGGACGAATTAATGTGTGTTCTTTTGGTAATGCCTCGCTGCATGTTTAGTTTGCAGCTGTTTTTATCTGAAATAGTTAAGTTTCGTTTTGATCGAAAGTAAAGAGAGTTGCGTGCATAAGCCTCTCGTTTACAACTCACAACACAAGCGCCAGCCGGTTATTGCATCTCACGCAAGCGCAGAACGTACACACTACTGTGGAGTAGGCAGCACGTCAAAGCGGTGTGTTCAATGCCGCTTTTGTGCCGAACGGGTCAGACGAGAGTCAACAGAGTGGTCGGACAAGGCAGTTGGACGTCTGGGCAGTGTGTGGGGGCTTTAAGCCTGTCAGTCCAAGCCATGTCCCAGTCAGTTGTCACAGTCTGGCTCAGAAAGGGGACAAAAATGGGAGAACACACAGGGGTTGCGAAATAACAATGAAGAATTTATTTACAAAATAACTATACAAATGTTGTAGATCTACAAACTAAGGAAAATGAAGAATAATACAAATGAATGAACTAAGAGATCAGCCAGCATGTTGCCTGCGATCAGGCAGGCACCAAGCAGAGAGCCAGCATCAGGGTGGAGAGAGGGAGAAGACTGGCAGCTCCTCAGATTTAAAAGTTAGGCTTCACCAGGCCCTTGGTGTAAGCCAATCAGCAACCAGCTCTGCTTCCTCTCTGGACTCAGCCTGGAACACACACAATAATAGAGAGACACCTGGTGCCCTGGTGGAACTCTGCACCCCCATGAGGGAGTAGGGACACAGGCACCCCACTTGGGCATTACAAGACGTCAAAGCAGTCCTGTAATGTTTCAATGGCTCCTGCAGGCGCAACCCTCACCTGCTTCACTGTGGGTTTTTTTCTGATCAGCGGGGGCTTGTATGCAGGAATTAGCATCACAGAGAGATCGGAGCCAAGGTGGGGGCGGGTTGAAGCTCTGAATGCCTTTTTGATGTTACTGTAGGCCAGGTCCAGTGTGCTCTCCTCCCCTGGTTGCAAAATCCACATATTGATGAAAGTGAGGAAACACAGTTTTCATGTTGGCTTGATTCAGGGGCCATCCTCATGGAAACACTTTTGTGTGTAAACACACTTTTTGCATAGTTTTAGCCGATTGTCCAAATAGATCCTGTAAACGCAGTGCCTGTACGCGCACTTTTTAAAAACCTGGTCTCAGGGTGAAAAAATCCAAAAACACTGCCCTTGTGTTCACGCTTGGACAGCGAATCTGCATACTTTGCGTATTGATGACGCCGTCGCCCCACCCCTTTACTTCTAGACTTCGACCTCTTACCCCCAAGAAGTCTCATAACAACAACAACAACAGCAGCAACAGCAACAACAACAATGGCGGACTACATGCCTGTGTTTGTGCTGCGGAAGATATTGAGCCTTACTCGCCTTGTCGTTGAGAGTGAGTTGCAGCAGCAGTTCGACCTCATCATCGGTCCTCACAAAGGATTCTGGTTTCCTTGCACTAGCCATTTTCATCTTCTTCTTGTTGTGTTTGTTTTCTCCCTCTACTGTCTGTTTAGTTTAGTTTTAGCTTTATGCGCATGTCTCTTCTTCTCCATTTTTGGTGAAATTCAAGCACCACCTATAGGCCTGGAATATGAAAAAAGTGTTGAGTCATTTACAATGGATCCATTTGGAGGCAAATATTCTTGAAACGATGCCAAGGAAGACGGGGGGGGCAGATTGTTTTGGTGCGTGTGGACATGGTCTAAAGTCCCCTGCCACACTGAAAACTCCCTCTGGATGTGCAAGTTGCAGCTCACTGATGGAGTGGTACAGAACGTTCAGGGCTTCTCTTGTGTTAACACTGGGGGAATTGTACACTGCTGTGAAGATGATAACAGTGAATTCCCGGAGTAGATAGAAAGGTCTGCATTTGACAGTCAATAGTTCAACATCAGGGGAGCAGTAACTTGAGACCAGCTTCCCATTGTTGCGCCAGTTGTTGTTGGTGTATATGCAAACACCGCCGCCCCGATATTTACCAGTAAGAGAGCTGCTCCTATCTGACCGGAATGTTGTTAGCCCCTCTATGCTAACTATGTCATCTGGGACAGATGGATTTAGCCATGTTTCAGTGAGGATTATGTTGCAGCAGTTGTAAAGTAGGATGGAGGGAAGCGGCACTCTCTGCGGATTTGCCTTTAGGTTAGCTGTTAGTCCCGCTTGACAGCGCGCCTTGGGTCACACCACCTCCACTTGCTCCTCTGTCGGCTTTTGATGCTAGGAGCGTCCACAGCAACTCGGTCTTGTCGTCGTAGCACTCGGTCACACTGCCTTTGCTTGCTCCTCTGTTGGCTTGTGATGCTAGGAGCGTCCATAGCAACTGGGTCTTGTTGGCGCAGCACTCCGAGGCTATGTAAATACTCACGAGTAGTCGTTTCTATGAAGCAGAAGCCACTGGATGGTCGCAGTTCCAGCGAGAGATAGCGATAATATATCAATCCCTAGAGACTTTTGCCAGATTTTGGCATCCTAGGCGGCAGATTCTGATATAAACATTTTAAATTATCATGAGCCAGTATAGCCGCAGCCGGACAGGGTGCCGCCATCTTGTTTCATCAAATAAGATTGTGTGGCAACAGAGAGAAATAGCACATGCTTTTGCATCATTTTGTAAAAAGCTATATGAAGATCTAAATCTAAAATGATAAATGACAGCTCTGAAGCCCTCTTTGCCAACCTAAATTTGCCCTTAATGTCAGAAGATTAAGCTTTACAAATGGTATGTGAGATTACAGGAACAGAAATACAAGAAGATGGATGATGGACTCCCTTAAGAGTTCTGTAAATGCTTTATAGATGAACTAACTCTAATATTTACTAGAGTTTTTATTATACCCTTTCAAAGGGGACCCACCAGATTCGTGGTCAGAGGCTATCATATCGGTCATCCTCAAAGATGGCAAAGACCCAGCATGATGTGAAGGTTAGCCTGAAGGAAGCATTAGCCTGCTGTGTCATGATCAAAAGTTGCCAACCAGTAATTTGGATGGAAAAGGGATGCAAAAAAATTGTAACAAGATGGATTATTCGAGACCAGTCAGGCTTCATCCCTGGTTGACAACGAGCCTGCAATATTAGAGGGATGCCTTTTAACATGGACATTTTTTTATGGAACGCTGGCAATTATGGGATTCCATCCAATGTTAGAGGACTGGGTCAAGGTTATATACAAAAATCCAAAGTTATGTGTCAAAGGAAATGGTGGTGTTCTGATTTTTTTCAGCCTTGAGAGAGAGGTCGGACAGGTAGATTGCCTCAGTCCATCACCTTTTGCCATAAATATTAAACCACTAGCTGCTTTGATTAGACAAAATAATAACATCAAGGGCATAAGTGATGCAGAACGAACAGAACATGAGATGCCTTATTTTACCAAACTGGTACTCGGCTTAAATCAATGTTTGCATGGTTTTGTCAAGATAAGGATACTGTATGGGTAGAACTGGAACTGAGTTACTGACCAAAAGTGTACTTGTACACAATCCAATTAATGAATCAAACTTTCTGGAGAGAACATAAATTGAGTAAGCAGTGACTGAAAACTACTTTGAATATATGGTCAAAAGTGAGAAAAAAGTTAAATCTCCCAATTTCTAGATTAGTGAAGTAATAGATAGATAGATAGATAGAAATACTTTAATGATCCCAGACTGGGAAATGATTTTGTTACAGCAGTTGTGGGTCCACAAATAAAACACTTCATACATAACATAAATAGAATCCAATATATACATAGTGAATATATACAGTGCACAGTGTGCTATAAACAATAAACAATAATAATATATACAACAAAACAGTAGAGAGAGCAGAGTTCTCTATCAGGCAGAGGTAATACCGATTTCTTAAATGTTTCTATTTATTTCTTTTCCTTCCACACTACAGTCTGGGTTTCGTGTGTGGGAGAATAAGACCTTAATTATGTTGGGTCAGTTATTTGAAGGATGTGATCTGATGTATATGGAACAACTTAGGCATAAATATATTCAGCCCATACTTTCTTTCAGTATCTCCAATTGAGAAATTATTTACAGAAACACAAAGAATGGCAAAAATGATGTACTTCACCATCAACTTCCAGATTATAATTTTTTTAACTAACAAAGGGACTATTATAAAGAAGACTATATTACATATGTATAAAATTATATGAATTACCCCTAACACCATATTTCTTATTAGGAACACTACCAAAGGATGTAGAATACAACAATCAGAAATCATTATTGAGAATCCTTCTTTTAATTGCTAAAAAGATGATAATGGTATCCTGGCCACAGCCCTCCACAGTGACACAATGGAAGGAGAAAATTGTGGATGTGTTCTATATAGAAAATAAAACTGCTAGACTGCAATTAAAAACAGATAATTCTGACTAAATCGGCACAAGTTATTTCATATCTTGTCAAATAATGTGATTTACTAGGCTCTCTCTCTTCACAATGAGATACTGTTGCTATTAATTCATAGCATACATTTTAGTTGTTTGTTTTTTCTTTACCATCTGTGTATTTTACTGTATATTCCCCCGAGAAGAAGGCAAAAGAAAAGGGACACTGGAAGAGCTGACTGTCAAGGCAAAAAGCAAAAGTGCCTGTTTGGCAATATGTCTGACTTAAACTCAGTCATGATAAAGAACCTGATACATTAAATGAGGGAAAAGTCGCTCTTCGTCAAACAGGTCCTTGTCCATAAAAACTACTTCCTGACATATTTAAAATCGATCCGCCGTTTTTTTAGAGGAGTTGGGTTTTTATTTAAATGGCATAAAAAGGGGTTTGATAAAAAGAAAAGAGAAATAATTTGGTGGAAGGGCTAGCGGTTTGAGACCTTTGATGTAGAAAGATGAGGCTAGCAGTAGCAGCACTACAGCAACAGCACTGTCTGTGTTGACTAGCTCAGACCCTCAGGTAGAGGCAGTCAGTGTGACCTGGGCATGATAACCAGTAAACAGGTAAGATGTACACACTGAAGTGAAGTGAAAACAAAATGGTAGTACAGTTGGATTATGATTGATGGCTCAGTGAAATGTGTATTTAATTTAATTTCCTTTTTCCTTTTCATTAATTATGTGATTTTGGGTATAATTTGTTAGAAAAAAAAATAATGTAAAAATAAAAATATGTATCTTTAACAAACATCCTGAACATTTTTAAGGCTGGTAAGATAACTGACCATGGATTACTCATTACAATTATTAACAATTTTCTTGACAAAGTCCAGCCGCCTACCTTTTAAGACTAACAGTGTGTGAGCAATTGCCTTTTATCATGGGAGTTGTTCCCTTAATGCTATCCACGTAAGGCACCAAGTTTAGCCATAGTGTAATCCTTTTTATGTTGAATCTGTGTTGTGGGTTTAGTTGGAGGAGAGTCGCTGCATGCAGAAGCGGCTGAAGGCCCTGCAGAAGAAGCAGTCTCAGATTGTAAAGGAGAAGATCCACCTGCAGGGAGAGCACAGCAAAGCCATCCTGGCCCGCAGCAAGCTAGAGAGTCTCTGTAGGGAGCTGCAGAGACACAACAAGACCCTGAAGGTACACCTCATCCTACTTTTGCTGTATTCATCAAAGTCATTTTCATCTTCTGTTGTGGCTTGACAATATGTCATTAGGCAAATCACCACAAAATAAGTATTTTCACAACATAAGTTCATGACCAGTGCAGTTTAAAGCCTATTCAATTAGCGGCCTGCGGGCCACATGTGGCCCAGAACCAACCCCCGAGTGTCCCAGCGCGCCTGAATTGAGATGCTGAAGGCACATTTAGTTTGTAGTGTTTCAGACTTCAGACTAAATTCTGATTTAGTCTTAGTCTTTTGAATAACACACCATTTAGTTTTAGTCATATTTTAGTCATCTGAAATCTTTAAGTCTTAGTTTAGTTTTAGTCGACTAAATATTGTAAGAGTTTTAGTCTTAGTCTCGTCTTAAGTCTTTTAGTCTTCGTGAGTGGTAAATCTCTCTCTGCAGATTGTTAACGCTAGCGTCTTTCTAACGAGCGAAGTCAGCTGAAATCCACCAAAGCTGTACAACTAAATATCATGTAAACAACCTAACTCTTGTGAAAACGTCCACGAAACTGTGCGAAGTTCTGCAAACTCGTCTTTGTTCTCCTTCTGTGTGAATGCTGCTGCCTAAGTTTGTGTAGCTTGCCGCAGCTTTTTAGAGTGTCTCTGCTGCTTCTGCATTGGTCAACCTACCCTCAAAAGATTCGCTCTGATTGGATCTCTTCTCCATACGTCCCTCCCTAACATTTTCGCCTTTCGTTTTTATTCGTTGTCAGTTATATTTCGTCACAGTCTTTGTCATCATATCTGACTTTTTATTTAGTTTTCATTTTGTTTTTGTCCGTGAAAAAGGTTTGTTGACAAGTATTTTTCGTCATAGTCTACATCAACGAAATTAACACTGGATCATAGTCGGATTACCCAGTAATTTGGTTTTCTTGAGTGTCATGTAAACTCACTGACTGAAAGCCGCCGATTTAACCCTGTCTGGACTGACAAATACTTGTTAATATTACCATCAAGTTCAAACTCCAAACCCATGTGTTTAATTTGCCATGAGTGCGTTAGAGTACTCATAGATTACAATGTCCGGAGGCACCACATTGAGAAACACCCGAACTTCAATACAAACTTCCCAGAGGGATCTCAGGAGAGAGCGGTGAAAGTGCAGTGTTTGACTGCATCTTACAACAGGAGTTGTACTATGATGGTGCGGACATGCACATCTCAGGAGAGAGCTACAGCTGCTTCCCTCTGTTTCATGGATTTTGGCGAAGAAGAAAAGGCCATTTACTGACTAAATCAAAACGAGTGTGACATCTGCTATTAAAGAAGTACCTGTCAGACACGTCAAACATTCGCAGGGTTGAAATTCTAGCTACAGATGTATTTGAAACGCTGTTGAGTGAAGGGAAGAAAGCAGATGTCATGTCTATAGCAGTAGATGACGGACAGAACTGATACTGCACAACTGTACGTATATGTCCATTTTTTTGACGGGAAATGCTTCTGAGAGATACTGCTTGGCTTACTGCGGTTAGGACACACAACTGACGAGGTCGTCTTTGAGAAGATTTCAACTTTTTTCAAAGACAATGGCCTGGATATGGAGCGTGTGTTCATACTTGTGACAGATGAGGTTCCATCTATGGCAGGTAAAATAAGTAGATTGGTCTGTTGTTGTCACACTGCATTATTCATCAGACGGTGTTGTGCGCAAAACTTAGCAGGGAGCTTAAAAAACAGCAATGGACAGTGTGATGGCTACAATTAATGTTATTCATTCCACATGAAGCCTCCAACATCGCCTATTCTGCCAGCTGCTGCCAGAAATGTCTGCTGAGCACCACGACCTGCTTTTGCATAGTGACACCAGGTGGCTATCCAAAGGTAAAGCACTGGAGCGTTTCTGTGATCTCAGAGAGGAGATTACAGCTTTCCTCCACAGCAGCAAGCGCAAAAAGGCAGGCTCACACTTGAAACACATACTGGACAACAACTTCATGGCCGATGTCTGCTTTCTGTTTGACATATTCAAACACCTGAATGACTTAAATGTGGGATTACAGGGCAGAGACAAAAATGTCACTGATCTTGTGGAACAGATTTTCACATTCCAAGTAAAATTGGACCTTTTTGCGTCAGACTTGAGCACCAGCAGAATGCTGCATTTTACGTCGCTACGCAAAAGCATCTCATCCCCGGCACACATCACAGACGTGATGACAGATTTCATTGCAAGGTTGAAGGAGCATTTTGTCAGTCGATCGGATGGATTTGCTCTGGCCACAGAAGTAATGGTCTTTGCCAGGGACCCTTTCACTGTTGCAACAGCAGGGGACATATCCGCCAGAGCAGAGAAGGTGGTCCCCTCCATAGACGAGGGGAAATTCATACTGGAACTTGTGGACTTGCAGTCATCCCTAACTATGGCACAAGAGCTTCGTACAAGGGGCCCTGTGAAGTTTTGGAGTGATGTCAACAGGCACCAGTTCCCCAACATTCAAAAAGTACACATGTCAACATACACATGTGAATCAAGCTTTTCACACATGAACTCAATAAAAAGCAGCACTCGCTGTTACCTGGCTGACAGCACTCTTCACCAATGTCTTCGAAATGCACTGACATTTTATGAGCCTAAAATTACTGCTCTTGTTCAGAACAAAAAATGTCACTTTTCCCATTGAGAAAGTCAGCGAGGTAATGTGGGATGTGTACCTAGAAGAGTTTCCTAATCACACATGATGATACAAGTTTATTAAATAGGATAAACCCCTTGAGATGAACCATCTCGTTTTCGAGGGGGTTCTAACATACAATAATAAGAAGACATGTGGTGATATTGAGCGTGAGATTGACAGGCGGATTGGTGCAGCGGCCGCAGTAATGCGGTCGTTGTATCGGTCTGTCATGGTGAAGAGAGAGCTGAGCCAAAATGCAAACCTCTCTATTTAGCAGTCAATCTACGTTCCTACACTCACCTATGGCCATGAACTTTGGGTCATGACCGAAAGAATAAGATCCCGGATACAGGCGGCCGAAATTAGTTTCCTCCGCAGGGTGGCGAGGCGCTCCCTTAAGGCAGGAACACACCAGCCCGACCGTTGGACATCTGAAGCGTTTGGGGAGACGAGGTGGGGAACAAATATGTTTGGTGTGTTCAGCTGCGTCGGAAGCTTTCGGAGCAGCACAGACGTTGTCTGCTCCGATTGAGCATGCATATCTGAGGAGGTGGGCTGTCGGACGTCTGAGCCATTGAATTCTCTGATTGGTTGTGTGCCAACTGAATGGCCGTTCTGATTGGCGGTGTGCTAGCCAATTAGCGCGGTGTGTGGGAGGGGCGGAATACTGTGTGCGCTTTGTTTTTCTATGCACTCCGTTCCGTTCCGTCATTCCCTGTTTTCATGTTTTGCAGTACTGGCACGAGACTAGTTCTTTTGTCCGTTCAGGACAAATTAATTTGTGTTACTTTGGTAATGCCTCGCTGCATGTTTAGTATGCAGCTGTTTTTATCTGAAATAGTTAAGTTTCGTTTTGATCGAAAGTAAAGAGAGTTGCGTGCATAAGCCTCTCGTTTACAACTTACAACACAAGCGGCACCCACTTACTGCATCTCGCGCAAGCGCAGAACGTACATGCTACTGTGGAGTAGGCAGTACGTCTAAGCGGAGTGTTCAATGCAACTTTTCTGCTGAACGGGTCAGACAAGAGGCAACAGAGTGGTCGGAGAGTGGTCGGATAAGGCAGTTGGACGTCTGGGCGTTGTGTGGGGGCCTTTAGAGATAGGGTGAGGAGCTTTGTCACCCGGGAGGAGCTCGGAGTAGAGTCGCTGCTCCTCCACATCGAGAGGAGCCAGCAGAGGTGGCTCGGGCATCTGTTTCGGATCTCCCCGGGACGCCTCCCTCGGGAGGTGTTCCTGGCATGTCCCGCCGGGAGGAGACCCCGATACAGACCCATGACACGCTGGAGTGACTATGTTGCTGGGCTGGCCTGGGAACGCCTTGGGATCCTCCTGGAAGAGCCGGAGGAAGTGTCCGGGGAGAGGGAAGTCTAGGTGTCCCTGCTCAGGCCGGCTGCCCCCACCCGGCCCCGGATAACACCGAAGAAGATGGATGGATGGATGGACATGTGGTGATTTAAAATGAACTGCAGTAGTAGATGTGTGATTAAGTTTCATTCATATGTTTGACAGCTCTGTTGTTATTCAGTTAAATGCACTTCGTAATGTGCTAAGTTCACTTCAGCCAGAAACAAATGTTATTTCTACAACTGTGCACATTTTGTTTTTATGCACTTTTGATATGCCTGGTTAAGATGAGACCAAAATGATTATTTATTATTTCCTTTTGTTTTTTTAATTCTGTTTATTTTATTTTTATTCAAGTGAAAAAATAATCCAGGTTCTGTTCAATTACAGCTCTGTTAATGTGTTTTTATGCACTTTTTGATAAGCTTTGTCATGTTACTGAGTTTAAAAGGGAGACTATGAATAAAAACAAGCATATTTTTCATGACATTAAACTGTATTGGTTTGGAATTTGTCATTACCAGCTGCTTACTGGGCACCTAACATGTCTGGCCCGGCTACATTTCTTTATTTTAAAATTTGGCCCAACTGAATTTGTGATTGAATAGCCCTGGTTTAAAGTGTCAGGAATGTCATTCATTTGGTTCTGAATTTGCCCACAGCTTGTCAGCTTTTTAATGTTGACTGTTGTGCTCTCCAAGGTTCAGTGCTTCGCTGCTTATATTATGTCATTTGTTGTCACTGCGACGGAGTCCCTCTCCTCCCCTGTCCTCTTTTACACTTGTTGACCTCCTGTCATTCCCACTTGTGTCACCTAATAGGAGGAAAATGCCCAGCGGTCCAGGGAGTACGAAGAGCAGCGAAAGGAGGCCATGCTCCACTTCCAGGTGACCTTGAGCGACATTGAGGTGCAGATGGAACAGCATAGCTCCCACAACACCAAGCTGAGGCAGGAGAACATGGAGCTGGCCGAGAAGCTCAAAAAGCTCATTGAGCAGTACGAGCTTCGAGAGGAGGTAGGGCTGCACAGAAGTCTATCAATTGGCTTGTTGAGTTAACCTTAGCCTGTCCTGTCCTGGCCACCACACCAAATGCATATGTGTCAGTAAACTTTATTTAGTTTTAGTGGTGTCTAAAAATCAGACAAACTCTTTTGTATTGTATTCTAGGTATTCTAAGTTCTGGTAATTGTGAAAATCACTGATGATTTTAAAGCCAAGCAGATTTAAATCAGATTAATTCATAAGATAAAGGTGGTCCGTTCAACATGAAGCTCAATACACCACAAAAGCAAGCTAAAAGCTAAATGCTAGCTATGTTATTTTACAGTGAAACTGCAAAGTTTCCTCACTGGCTGTTTTAGCAGTGCCTTTCGCAGTGCACTGTGAAGATTACGTTATAGCGCCATGTCATACTCACTTCGTTGGCATAATGCAGCAATTGCAGGTACAAATGACAAAAATTCACAAGTGCAATGCTCGTTGGAAATAAAGAATCCTAAACATTGCCCTTCAGAGTTTTGTCGAGAGCTTGATGATGTTGTGAAGAAGCATGTGATTATGGGAGTTCTTGTCCTCACTGTTAAACGACCACCATATCTCTTGAGCGTTTATCTGACGGATGAGGTAATGTTATTTACAGGGTTTCCGCGGAGTCTTAAAAAGTCTTAAATTTGACAATCTCAATTTTAGGCCTTAAAAAGTCTTAAATACGTCCATATTTTGCATATAGGTCTTAAATTACATGTAGTCAGGTCTTAAATATGTAAGTTCCTTTACCGCTTCCTTCATCGCCTTTTTTTGGGGGAGGGGGAGGAAATGTGTTGGTGAGATTCACAGTCAGCTCCGTGCGTTCTTCTGTCTGAAGCATCCAGGAACAGTGGCGTGCACAGACTTTTTGAAGGGCAGGGGCGAAAAGAAAAAAAGGGCACATACAGCGCGTTCTCGCCACTGAAGAGGGCACCAAGTTAAGTCAGTTGCCGAGGGCACTTAATACATGTTTATATGTTATGCAAATGGAACATTATATAGCCTTAAAACAGACTAACTAGACTACTCAAGTTAATTTGTAGTTAGGATCAGCATCCACGAGAGCTGTGTAGATTCAACATTGGACTGTGAAGAACACACAGAGACATGGATGTATAAAGGAAATAAAACCCTGGGGGGTCTTGGGGTCCTCCCCCAGAACATTTTCAATTTAGTAGATGCCATTTCCTGTATTCTAGTGCATTTTAACACCAAATTAGCACCAGAGAATCCAAACTGGTTCTGTGAGATATAGTTCTGGCTCAGTATAGATCAAAAAGGGGCCCAACATAAAAGTCATTGCAACAGTAATGTTTCATAGTATTTCTTGATCTTAATAGTCTTCTGGAGTCTAGTGTGTTTTCTTTACCCAATAGGGCTCTGTGATAAAAGCACAGGGAACAATACACATTTAAAATATTTATTTGACAACTCAAAAGAAACAAACTATGATGAAGCATGGACATACAGTGGCTTGCAAAAGTATTTACCCCCCTTGAATTTACTAAATGTAAATGTATTTTAATGGGGTTTTATGTGATAGAGCAACACAAAATGGTGCATAATTGTGAAGTGGAAGGAAAATGATGCATGGTTTTTAAACATTTTTAAAAATAAAAAGCAGAAAAGTGTGGTGTGCAAAAGTATTCACCCCCCTGAGTCAATACTTTGTAGAACCACCTTTCCCTGCAATGACAGCTGCAAGTCTTTGCTCAATCCTTCTTGCAAAATAGCTCAAGTTTAGTCTGATTGGATTGAGAATGTCTGTGAGCAGCAATTTTCAAGTCTTGCCAAAGATTCTCACTTGGATTTAGATCTGGACTGTGACCGGGCCATTCACACATGAATATTCTTTGATCTAAACCATTCCATTGTAGCTCTGGCTGTATGTTTAGGCCTGTTGTCCTGCTGGAAGTTGAACCTCCGCCCCAGTCTCAAGTCTTTTACAGACTCTAACAGGTTTTCTTCCAAGATTGTGCTGTATTTGGCTCCATCCATCTTTCCATCCAATGGATTGAACAGTGCTCTGTGAGATGTTCAAAGCTTAGGATATTTTTTCATATTCTAACCGTGCTTTATTAAATTTCTCCACAACTTCATCCCTGACCTGTCCGGTTGGGCTTGATGATGCTGTTTGTTCACTAATGTTCTCTAGCAAACCTCTGAGGCCTTCACAGATCAGCTGTATTTACACTGAGATTAGATTACACACAGGTGGACTCCATTTACTAATTAGGTGACTTCTGAAGGCAATTGGTTGCACTGGATTTTATTTAAGTCTATCAGAGTAAAGTGGGGTGAATACTTTTGCACACCACACTTTTCAGTTTTCTATTTTTAAAAATGTTTGAAAAACTTTTTCCTTCCACTTCACAATTACGCACCACTTTGTGTTCGTCCATCACATTAAATCTCATTAATATACAATTGAGTTTGTGGTTGTAACGTGACAAAATGTGGAAAAGTTCAAGGGGGTGAATACTTTTGCAAGCCACTGTATATGTTTCCAACTGAGCTGTGCACTTGAACAAGGCATTTTAAAGAAAAGCATTTTTAAAAATTAAAATAGAATAAAAAATCCCAAATGCTTAGCCTGGCGGGGGGTCAACTTAAACCTGGCGGAAATCCTGATATGCAATGCTAACCCAATGCTTAATTTTACTGGCTAGCTTTAGAAAGCGATTCCCGCAAGACTTAGCTAGGCTAGCTCCTCAGCCTGGGCTTAAACATGTGATAGGCATCTCTACTTAATAATAGCACTTCCAGGCTACATACACTAGTATTTAGTAATGCAAAATTGCTAACTTAATAGACAGCTTGCTATATTAGCTACCTACTTCATATAACAGTAGGATGCCGGGTTGCACCTCAGTCAGTATTAAGTCCCCACTGACATGTGACCATTTGAAAGTGAGTGTGTCTAAAATTGAATACTAAATGGATGGAATGGACTTATTTTAACAATGGGAATGTGTTCTTAAAACTTAAGTTACCATCTATCTAGCTGCTATCAATTTATTCCATCATTTACTAAATACAATGAATCTAAACGACCTAGCCTAAATTGTAAATTGAAAACAAAATCTAGAAAGTTTTTTTTAGCCCATCGGCCGTTTGCAAAAAAAGAAATAAATAAATAAATACATTTAAAAAAACAGAAAATATGGGCTAATGGCCATACAAAGTGTATTGAACATAAACAGGGTTTTAAATGACTCTGGGAAAGCTTGCATGCCTTAAGTGGAATCAATATTCTCCATCCAATGGCAGCGCAATGGCAGAGAGCACTTGTGTTTTACCAACCACAAGGGCACTTCAGCACGCGTTCATACCACCCAAGACTAGAGGGCAGGTTATCATGTTTTGCCAACCAGGAGTGCGCTTAAACTTGTTTTAACCATCCAAGAGAGCAATTGAGTGTTTTATTTTCACAGAAGAGGACAGTTTAGTGTGTTTTGTTTATCATGTTTTAACCAGCCAAGGGGGCAGTTTAGTGTGTTTTTTCCACCCAAGAGGGCAGTTTAGCACGCGTTTTGGCTACCAAGAGGGCACTTTAGCCCGCGTTTTTCAACAACTCGGCCACAAGGGGGGGCGACTGCCCCCACTGTGCACATCACTGTCCAGGAACGTACGTTTTATTTTGCCAACAACGCGGTCAGAATTTATCGGCGTACACTTCGCCAGTTCCGGAACGACTTCGACAGCGGAATCTGCCAGAGGACCCTCACACTCGGCGTGAAAGCGCTGGTGTCACACACAAAATCGTAAAAAACACCAGTTAGCTAGCGAAGTCGCGCTATCACACACTTCTGTACGCCTTTGTCACCAGTTCCCGGTCCAATTTCATCCAGTTCTGCTCGACCTGAACTCTGCACTGCCTCTGCCGCCTGCCTCAAGCGACATTCAAACCATCTTTGGCCCAAGTCCGATGTTGAAAGTGTGTGTGTGTGTGTGTGTGTGTGTGTGTGTGTGTGTGTGTGTGTGTGTGTGTGTGTGTGTGTGTGTGTGTGTGTGTGTGTGTGTGTGTGCGCACCAGGGTTATTATAATGAACTAAAATTTAATTCCTAGATAAAAACTATACTTCAACTACTTAGATCACTTGTTAAACTTATTAAAACTAAACTAAAATGAAAACACAAACTGAAAAACTAAATTAAAATAAAAACTAATGGGGGCGCCGCTTAGCTCAGTCGGTAGAGCGGGCGCCCCATGTTTACAGGCTCTGTCCTCGCTGCAGCGGACCCGGGCTCGAATCCCGGCCCGGGTCCCTTTACTGCGTGTCACTCCCCGTCTCTCTCACCCTGTTTCCTGTCACCCTCTTCAACTGTACTATCAATAAAGCCATAAAGGCCAAAAAAAAAATAATTTAAATTAAAATTAAAAAAAATAAAAACTAATAAAAATTTTAAAACTATAATAGCCCTGACACACACTTATTCACTCCATACTTTATTGTTTGAGCTACTCTGTGAATGGCAATAAATGTGTTTTGTTTGTTTTTTTTAAAGTAATTCTGGGACGGCATTTTTCTTTACTTTTTCGTACTAGGTGTAGGTCTTAAATTTAGTTCAAAATGGTCTTAAAAAGGTCTTAAATTTGACTTGTTCAAACCAGCAGAAACCCTGTATTTAGTATTATATGTTTAGTCACAGTCAGCGACCTCCTACCTCACACTCTGATGTATCTTCTTGGGTTTACCCATTATAGCAGCAGCTGACCAAATTAAACACACTGATACCTTTTGATAGAATTACAGATTTCTCTGATTTGATAATTGTTGGAAACATTTTCGTTAAGTACACAACTAACCAAAATGTATAGAATGTTAAGTTGTTTCTAGACATTTTATTGATGAAATCTTGCATATTTTGCCTTTCTATTTTGTCTTTATCTGGTATTTGTCATAGTTGCTTGCAGCACAATGAAACTCTGATGTACCTTCCTCGCAGCACATAGACAAAGTGTTCAAGCACAAGGAGCTGCAGCAGCAACTGATGGATGCCAAATTGCAGAGAATTACTGAGATGATGAAAGAAGTGGAGGAGAAGCAGCAGAGAGAGAGAGACTTTGTGAGTACATCTTCTGTGCCTGTTCTTTTTCTTCTGGTCTCGTCTAGTTCTCAGGGGTAAATAGCCAGCAGATGAAGTGTGTGCTGTACCTGTGAGAGCTGTAGAACTGACTGTACTGTGATATATCAGCTGCTGAAGGACGCCACAGAGTCCAGGCGGAAGTGTGAGCTGATGAAGGAACAGGAAACACAACTCAAACAACAGGTAAGACACACAGTTTCTTTTTGGATGGCTCGCAACCACTGCAGACAAAAACACTGGCTCTTTACAGGAAATGTACTGTAGAAGCCTTATATTTACCTTAGAAAATAACTTGTCGCTACTCTTATCTCTCTCAGCTCTCTCTGTACATGGACAAGTTTGAGGAGTTTCAGAGCACTTTAGCTAAAAGCAACGAGGTGTTCACCACTTTCAGACAAGAGATGGAGAAGGTGAGGGCAAGATACACCTCACCTGTCATTTGTCAGTGACAGACTTCCTGTTTCCTAGTTTTTTCTGGTTGTGTCTCACTGGTTTCCTTGCTAACTGTCTGGATCTTCCTCTAGATGACCAAGAAGATCAAGAAGCTGGAGAAGGAAACAACACAGTGGAGAACCAAATGGGAGAATAACAACCAGGCCCTGCTGCAGATGGCTGAGGAGGTGATGTTTATGATCTGTGCTCCACAGTTAGCTTTTAGTTGCTTTCGCAGAGTAAGAAATATCAAAAGATTAAAGTTAAATTATTCATTTTAGAAAATATGCCTATTCATATTTAGAGCCTGAACGTTTTTATCGGCCGGTAGGGCCTTTAAGTGGGCCCATTACAGACATAAAAGTAATTGTGTGTATGTTTTCTGATAAGCGCTGATATGAAAAACTTATTTTACAAGCCATATAGTGCAGAAAACCATGCCTAAAATCATTTAAAATGGTGTCATCGTGTACAGAGCTCACTCCGACTCCACTTTTAAAAACATTCTGAGACACAGCAAGGCTAGGAGAATGTTGCAGAGTGCCTCACAGCTGATTAGAAAGTAGTATGAATGGAGCAAAGTGAAGCAGTGTCTTTGTGGTAAGTTCTTAACTGGTTTGTGGGTGAAGCACACGCTGGAAAGCTAATAAACAATGACCCCATCATTTTCTCTTTTTAATACAGTGTCATATCACCCTGTCATATTAACTTATATGGCAGTCGCTTGCTAATGTTAGCAAGATAGCTCACTAGCCAGCTATAGTACAGTCAGTTACGAAGCTGATTAAAAATTTAAAAAAGTGTCTGAGCAAATTTTTGCAGCTGAGCAGACAACTGTGTGGCGGTTTGAGTCTGAGACGTGTTGACTGTTGAGAGCTAGGTGGTGAGATTCAGTGCTGGAAAGTAACTCCTATGATAACCCCCATTATCTTACGCACTTATCACATCCGTTTGCCATGTGGGCGAGGTTGTGCCCAGCTAGAGATTGTTAGTACACAACATAGCAGATTGAAATGTAAGCAGTAAGCATCAGAGCACCTTTGTGCAGCTCAGCAGACAGTGCACTGGAGTTTTGAGTCAGTTGAGTGTTAATTACCTAATTTGTGAGAGGCAATGATGAAAAGGAAATAAACAACATCCCCATCTTTTACTCTCAGTGAAAACAAAATTATTATAGTTGTTAATGCTAAACGTTCCTCCGCGGGAGGTGTCACTCCTGATGTTGTGAGCCCTTTTCAGGCACTGTTTTTTAGCAATGTCCTGGATGGGAGGAAGAGAGCTCCCGATGATTTTCCCTGCTGTCCTCACCACCCTCTGCAGGGACTTTCAGTCGGAGGCACTGCAGGCTCCTGACCAGACAGAGATGCAGCTGGTCAGTATGCTTTCTATAGTGCCTCTGTAAAAGGTGGTCAGAATTGGAGGGGGGCGGTGTGTTCTCTTCATCCGACCAAAAGTGCACGCACTGCTGGGCTCTCTTTACTAGAGGTCTGGTGTGATGGGATCAGGTCGGAGTGTCTGTAATCTGCACCCCCAGGAACTTGGTGCTGCTGACTCTCTCCACTACTGTGTCGTTGATGAGGAGTAGTGTGTGGTTGGGCTGGCTCCTCCTGAACTTAGTTTTGTCAACATTCAGGGTCAGGTTGTTGGTTTTGCACCACTCCACTAGATGTTTCACCTCTTCTCTGTAGGCCGTTTCGTTGTTATCATGTGTGGGCCCACTACTGTCGTGTCATCCACAAACTTCACAATGTGGTTAGTAGTGGACCTGGCACAGCAGTCGTGGGGCATAAGGGAGTCATAAGGGACTCAAGACACAGCCTTGAGGAGAGCCAGTGCTTAGGGAGGTGACACTGAAGGTGTTGTCGCCCATCCGCACAGACTGGGGTCTGTCAGTGAGGAAGTCCATGAGCCAGTTACACAGGGGGGTGCTGAAGCCAAGGGGGGCCAGTTTGCTCATCAGATGGAGCGTTTTGGTCGGTAAGCAATCTGGGTCAAATGTGGGGGGGAGTCTGGAGACAATGTGGTCCTTTACCAGCCTCTCGAAGCACTTCATCATGATGGAGGTGTTGGGAATCGATATTGATGATTGATTATTAATTAAAATATTATTCTTAATGAACAGAATTATTATAGTTATTTAATGAAACGTAGGTAACTATGATTCATTAAAGTGATACTCTCACCGAAGTTGTCGGAAGACAGAAGCGTTCCACCTTAACTCTCCTCCAGGTTACGTTGTAATTATGCTCTTACACAAAGGTTTGACTCATATACATTCACAAAAAAAGCCTAGGTTGTATTTTGCGAGAGTTTCACTTTAATGAACACGGGGCACCACCCTGAAATCAGGGTTCAATAATCAAATAAAAGCTTGAAATTAATCAAATTCACGTGTCTTAATTATAGCAGGGTTATTTACTATGAGTTTCCAACCGATCGCTCATAAGATAACGTGTGTGTGTGTGTGTGTGTGTGTGTGTGTGTGTGTGTGTGTGTGTGTGTGTGTGTGTGAGAGAGAGAGTTAGTAAAAGGGAAAGAAGCTAAGCGAGCGCTTACAAAGAATAACGCATAATAATGTATAATAATATACACAGCAAGCATAATAACAGGGTTAGCAAACAGTACAGTCAACCATAAGTAGGACTCGGTGGTCCCTTAACAACAAAACATAAGCACAACAAAAGCACGCTATATACTATCTGTTCCTGCCCAAATAGTAGCCTCTTGCTGTAGCGTCCTACTAGCTGACGACAGGCTGCTATCACACAGGGTTTCCAACCTGATGGATGGACCGGACCTCAGTGGTTCCATCTCTCCTTCTGCAGGCAGTGAGGAATGACTGGGTTGTGCAGCGTTTTTCGCCTAAAACGTTTCTCAAGTACACCCTTACGGTAACTACTGGATGAAACTGGAGTCTCTCTAAAGCATCACGTTACCCTGGGAATGCAATGTGCAGTGGGGTCTCCTGACCTTTAAACCCGGAGTGACGTCATGGTCATCCTAGTGGAGGTTCCTGGCCTGCAGCCAATAGGGACCAGGTGAAAGTTTTGGGAGTGTGTCATACCTTGAGTTACAGTTCTTCACACCTTTTGGGCTTTGGTTCAGTTCTTTTGTTCTTCAGCTCCACACGTTGATAAGGCCCTTGTAGTTAGGCTTTTGATTTTCCCTAGAAGCCTTCTCTTTGTTTGAGCCATGTGGCATGAGACCCCACAGAGGTGAGTGCTACGGGGCAGTAGTCATTGAGGGAGGAGATTGTGTTTTTTTTAGGCACCGTTACAATTGTGGCAGTCTTGAGGCATGATGGTACCACAGCCTGGATCAGCGAGGTGTTGAAGATGTCTGTCAGCTGGTCAGCACATTCCTTGAGCACCCATCCTGGTATGTCGTCAGTGCCCGGTGCTTTCTGAGTGTTGATTTTCTTCAGGGTTCTCCTGACATCAGTTGTGTCCAGGCTAAGTGGCTGCTCATCCTGGCGAGGAACAGATTTCCTCGCAGGAGTGGTGTTGAGTGTCTCAAACCTCCCAAAGTGGTTATTTAGCTCATTAAGAAAGTTGGTGTTGTTGTCGGCAGGAGGAGGAGTAGACTTACAGTCTGTGATGACTTGGACACCATGCCACATTCGTCTAGTGTTAATGGGGTCATGGAAGAAGTCCTGTACTTTCTGAGCATGAGCATGCTTTGCAATTCTTATGGCACGGTTCAGGTTGGCTCTAGCTGTTCTAAGTGCCACCATGTCACCAGATTTAACCCTTGTGCCCTCCTCAGAAAAACTTCCTCTAAGCACCTTCGTGGCAAAAATGTACATGCACAAAAAAACTGCCATTAAATCACCATACATCTATATTTTTTTCTGCTTTTTTTTTCATAAATCACTTAAACAACTTCAGACTTACTCAAAACGACCAACCATTCAATACTTTTAAGTATTTTAACACTTTAAATGCCGGTTTTATTATTTGAATTATGGATTATTTATTACAAAAAAAACACAAAAAAAGTCTTATTTTCCATATAATAAGTAGTAGGCTGATGGGGCTTTGGTGGTTATTAGAGTCTTGAATATATCAAAGATTACCAACAAAATTGATTTCATTGCATCAGTATTTTTTATGTAGTAACAGATACTCCCTCTAACCACCTTCGTGGCCAAAAATGCCCCATTGACTTCCATTCAAACCACATTTTTTAATCTCACTGCCATTACAGTGTAAAACAATGCATTCTGTAATGTCAGCATGCCATTTTGAAGCAAAGTAGTGATATTTGACATTTTTGTTGTATTTCACCAGATTCAACCATTTTCCCATTGAAGGCCCTTGCATGAAATTCTTGTGTTTTTGCCAGTTACATTATGGAGCCGGGTAACTACCAGGGCCCTGTGTGTGTGTGTGTGTGTGTGTGTGTGTGTGTGTGTGTGTGTGTGTGTGTGTGTGTAATGTTCTTAAATCAACATCTGATTCATCAATGTGAACTCTTACTGTGCAAACTGCAACAATTTTGGAAATTTAGACAACAAAAAACAAAATGGAACATATGGAATATGAATAAAATAGGGAATATAAACAGAAATATCCAGGCATTGATTATATGATGTGTGTGTGTGTGTGTGTGTGTGTGTGTGTTTGAGAGAAACAGATACATGGATTGTGTGTGTGTGTGTGTGTGTGTGTGTGTGTGTGTGTGTGTTCCCTACAAATGCACACTTGG
>CAEMYA010000087.1:337981-349439 GCA_903131615.1 Diplodus sargus
CTACTTATTATATGGAAAATAATCCTTTTTTTTGTTTTTTTTGTAATAAATAATTCATGATTCAAATAATAAAACCGGCATTTAAAGGGTTAAAATCCTGAAAATTATTGAATGATTAGTAGTTTTGAGTGAGTCTGAAGTTGTTTTAAGTGATTTATGAAAAAAAAAAGCAGAAAAAAATATAGATGTATGGTGATTTCATGGCAGTTTTTTTGTGCGTGTACATTTTTGCCACGAAGGTGGTTAAAGGGTGCAAAATGCATTACAGGCAAATAAAAGACATGTAAGAGTAAAAGACTGGATTTCAAAAATTTGACTACAAAGAAGAGTTCCTGCAAAAATCCATGCTACAAGCTGTAATACAGCCAAAATGATCGCTAAATCAAAAAAAAAAAAAGTCAAGAAAAATGAATAAAAAATGCCGAGGAGGGCACAAGGGTTAAAAGCGACATTTCGTGCTTTCAGCATTGTAAGTACATCACTGTTCATCCAGGGTTTCTCATTGGCCCGTGTGGTGATGTTTTTCATCACACTAACATCCTCCATGCACTTTTGAATGTATAAAGAAACAGACTCGCCATACTCCTCCACCTGCATGTAATGATTGTCAGTAGCAGCTGCCTTGAACATGTGCCAGTCAGTACACTCAAGCAGACCTGTAATGCTTCCATGGCTCCTGCAGGCCAAACCGTCACCTGCTTCACTGTGGGTTTTTTTCCTGATCAACGGGGGCTTGTATGCAGGAATTACTATCACAGAGAGATGGTCTGGGGATCTACTTACTACTAAATATTTCCTACATTTTCCTTAGTTGCACTGTAGTGGAGAGTTTTGACTCTGTGGTGTCACTACCTTTGCTAATTCAAATAAAGGATCTTGTTCCAAGATGGAGAAGCATACTATCATAGCAGCTGAGTGGTATACTTTATTTGTCTAGAAAAGGGAATTCAGTTGTATTTGATTTCCTGTATAACAAAACTATGAAAAGCTTAGATGCGATAAGCGTCACTCAAGCCCAGCGTACTACCCATCTTATCATCAGGTCCGTTTTCTGTTGTGTTGTAGAAAACTCTGCGAGACGGACACTTCAAGGCCCTGCAGGGGAAGCTGGAGCTGCTGGAGAGGCTGTGCAGAGCACTGCAGAAGGAGAGGAACGACCTCAACAACCGACTCAGCCTTCTCCAGGAGCAGGGAGACAAAGGGACCGCTGCACCTGCTGAAGGTGAGCCGCAGGAGGCGTCAGCCGGGGAGGAGGACGTGGATGAGGAGGAGGAGGAGGAAGAGGAGGAAGAAGAAGATGAAGATGATGATGAGGATAAGGATGAGGAAGGCTTGCCTCGGGTCGACAGCCTGAAGACGGAGAGCATCCACCAAGCACCCAGACCACCTGAACAGGGCCTTACACCGGCTGCTACTGACAAACCCATTACTGCTACGACGACAACCAACCAGCCTGCAGAAACACCACCCACACAGCAGGACTGAACAAGCCTACATGGCCTGTGTGTGGAGATGAGAAGGCTGTGATAGGAAGACTCCACACACCTACGCCTTGTTCCACAACTAGCCAGAAAAATGTCTTTGATGGAGATAGATTTCTTTTTTTATATTCTAGACTCTCCTCTCTGGGTGTCTGCACAGAAACTGAACCCATATCTTTTTTGTGTGATAGTTTCAAAAGATTCAAATTATTGTTTCAATAATTCTATTCAGTAACTTGGCCCACGTTTACATTGGTTGTAAGAATTGGCTTTGTGGCGAGCACTTGGTACTCCCTGTTTTATATCATAACTGTATTTTCATACGGGATTTCCATGATGTCAAATTGAGACTTTTCAGAGTCAAATTGGCCTTTTATTTCTCTTTTCACATGGTCTCTCCCCTGTAGTGTCATATGTCTCTGAGGAAATGCTCGGGATTCATTTCAGAGATGGGTACACCAATCAGCCACAATATTGAAACCACTGACAGGTGAAGTCAATAGCATTGTAATGTTACAATGCATTGTTCTGCTGGGAAACCAGGTTAACATCTTGTATTCTATGTCACATTCATTCCTAAACAGCTTTTGCGGGGGCAGGGCCCATTGTCCTGCTGAAGATCAGGTGTCCTTGTTCTACGACAGTGTTTGGGTGGGTGGTGTTTGTGAAGTGGCATCCACATGAATGCCAGGCCAAGTTATCACAGCAGAACATTGCATTGTAATGAGATGATCAAAGATTGTTCACTAGAACTGTTCGTGATTTTAAGGTTGTGGGTGATTGGCTTATATCACGTGGTCATTATTATTAATTATTAATGTAGCCTTAAAGACACAATGGGATCTGAAAAGCTATAAGGGATGTGGGACAAAGTGTTTTTTTAAATCTGTATAGGCCACAGGGTATTCAGTGTTCTTTTTTTTCTTTTTTTTAATCACATCATTCATAACGTGAATACGTTTTTCTTTTCTCAATTGTGGGATTGTTAGGTTTGCTAATTGCTGATTAGCAAGCTACCTCACAGGGCTGTCACTCTTTATCTGAAAAAAAAAAACTATTTGATTTGTGATTTGTTTGACTTGAAAATAAGCCTGACAGTCCTAAAATCCACATGCTCTGTAAGTAAACTGGCTATTGCTTTTCTCTTTGCAACTTTACAATCAAAAACAAGTAATTCTGAGAAGTAATGTGTGGAAGCAGTTTGGATTGTTGGATGGAAGAACTGTGGATAAAAGTGAGGCGGACTTTGGAAAATGTAACTTGGCTCTTGGCTAGTGAGGTCGCAGGGGTTCCATGAATGAACAACATTAATTCTGCAACAGAGTTTAAGATCAGTCTGTGGCTTTCTGTTCTAATTAACCGTAACAAATGATGTGAAAGTTTATATTTGTTGGAACTTTGCTTTTGTAAATGGTAATAGCTCTCCTAGCTAAATTTCAAATTTCAACACATTTCTACCACAGCTCCTGCTAAATACATCTCCTTTGTTGAGCAGTTTATTATCGAGTAGAACTGGGGCATTTAGAATTGTTTGACTATAGGGATAATAGGCTAGCTTTCTCTATTTGAGACTGTTTTTGAGGTTCAGTGATACCTCATCGTAGTTTAAGTCTGGAAAAAAAGGTCTGCTTGTAAAAATGCCACTCTTGGGCGCTGTGTTCTGTGGACGGGGACTAAAGGCCGTTTTATGGATGAACTTGATGGCTCATCACCAGACTGAGTACTGCGATGATTGATGAAGAGGGTTGCTGGTAGTTGGGGTTCTGTCGCAAGCTGTCGTTCTCAAAGTTATGAACTGTAAGATTATTTTGTATCAACCCTCAATATTTGTTGCAGTTTAAGGTTGGAATCCTTTCTAACCTTAAACTCTGAAATTGCATTCTGTAATTTTCTCTAAACATTAAAGTTTGCTAGTCTATAGTCCAACTATGTGGAATTCAAAATACCCATTTGGGCCTCTGTAGTGGTGGATTCTGCACAGAATTTTAGATTTGTATTCCTAAATGTCACTCCAGTTAGCACAAGTGTCACCAAATCAACCAGGACCTAAATCTTGGGGATTAAAAATCCCATTTTTACCAGTTTTTTGTTCAAACAGTCCCACCATCCCTGAACTATGGGGAAATTGAAAAATAATACGAGTAATAAAGGTCAAGATGTGTATTTAGTTGCCTGCTTGAGGGACAACTGAAGTGATGTAAAGAGATAAAAGGTCAGTAAACATGCTAAATGTTCCGCATGATTTTAATCTGCAGCTCTACAATCGATGTTTAATTTAATAAACAATGTCATTTGACCTCCATACAAAGAAAAGGCATGTCAGGAGTTATGAATCATATGGAGACCTGGAGGTGACATGGATGTTTGTTTTTTTGTTTTGTTTTTTATCTCGCACGCACGACTTACTGTATCTGGCACGTGCGAGATATTAATTAATGCGCATTTTGACGTAATTAAACAGTGCAGTCGGTTAAATGCAGGCTTATTGTCACGGATAGAGACCATCTCAGAATTTTAATTGATTAATTAATAAAAGTTAAAGTGTCTTATTGTTACTTTGTAACAGTAAGAGGTACATGTAATAGGTATGTTGATGATCTACGATGAGTGTCCAGGTGTTTTAATAGCTATTATGCTAGCCGTGATGATGGAGGAGTTGTCAAGGTAATAGTTGTTTGGTTATAATTAATTTATGAAATAACGTTGCAGCAGTGACAACTGGCAATCAGGACAAACGATTAACAATGGATGCAGGTGCATATAGAATCATATTCATGTGATAGCTGTGACAGAAAACCTAAATGTACTAAAACACCTTCAATTTTCCACGACATTATCACACGGAACACATTCTGTCGGCTTTCATAGTAACATTAAACACGTTTGTTGTGTTCTGTTATTATACACAACAGATACACTATTGCTAAGACGGGTCATTAACACGCTGCACGCAGAGAGGTCAAAGTGCAACAAAATGGTGACAATGTATGATATCACACTAGTACCACTATGTTACAGTATAAGTTGTTGAAGTAAACGGCACTTGTTCATGATTCCAGCGTCTCATCATTGTTGAGTTAACACCACAACGTTCACTTCATTCAATCCAGAGTGCCACTGCAACTACGCGCGAGATAAAGAAAAAAAAAACATCCATGTCATCTCCAGGGCTCCATAGAAATCGCCTTTGTCCACCGGCAAATTATTTTCTGTAAATTATGTTTATTATGTCACAATAATGGACCCTGTCATTTTTGAAAATTTATACTGGGGAAAAAAAAACTGAATGCTATTTGCTTTTCTATTACATTTGAATAAATATGTATTGATTTCCATCAGTGATGCGTATCAGTAAGGGGCTGTTACAGGAGCTGCAGTTATTGTTCATTAAGAAAGTCATCAGGGTCTTGAATTTAGAAAATCTGTCATCAGCAGGGTCAAATCGAGTTTCACTCAAACATGCATCCTGTCTGTTTATTGATTCTCATTGAATGGTTTTCCTTTGAGCCACCATTCGCAGATCTTGAACCTTGCTTGCTCCATGACCCATTCAGTAGCTCATGAGGCAGAAACTGCGACGGGCCCAGTATCTTGAATGCAGGCCTTTAAGGCAAATATCAATGGAAAGTGAAACTTTGCATTTTTTGTTTAGGAGAATACTGTTTTGCTTGAAAAATGTTTTGTGAAGTACAAAACTTCACCTGACTTCCATCAGCACGGAGGGAGATTACTGAACTTCAATTTTTTTGAGTTAACTATTCCTTTAATTCTCGATGTTAACCCCCCCCCCCCCAATTACTTAATTAGTATCCTTATTTCGAGTCCCAGTCTGTTTTTTGTGGGTATAAATACAAGACTGATGCCAGATCAGGAGAACATTCCCACAGCACTGTTTAGCCTGTTGTTTCAGCTCACCAGCCATCAGCTCTTCAAAGCAGCTGCCCTTTTTGAAATCAGAAAAATGTCAAGTCAGTGAGAACCATAGGGGTCGTACTGACAAATCATTCCTCTCCAAATGTGTACACACACTGACTGGCCGATAGATAACCCATGTGTAAGGTCCTCTAAAATGTCCAGCTGTAGTCAGATGGTGATTTCTGGCCTTTATGAACTTGTCTTGCACTTATCTTCACATTGTGCAGTTCAGAAGTACATGTACACAGTGAGGTGGTGCCTGCGTGATCTTCTTTCGCTAGAGGACAGGTCTGGTCACATCCCAAACTGACGGAACACTTGTAAGCTATTTCCTCTTTCATTGGCGTTGCCCCAGACTTACTCAGGTAATGTCAGAATCTACCTCTGCAGGTGAGACTAACTGTGAAGGAATAGGCATGAGTCACCACAGCTTCAGAGAGCTTTATTTTTACTTAGAAAATGAGTCCATGCCCCCCACTGATTGTATAATGTTCTTACAGTCCTTTCTTGCTTTTCAATAAACATTTTGTAGAATTTTCAATAATGATGGATTCATTTCCTTAAAGCAAATGTTGATTTTTGTGTAGTTTCCGCTGAGTGTAAGAGTCAAGTAGGTAGGAGGTGTGAATGTGTACTAATGGGATTGTTCAGCCAGTCCTCAGTCTGAGGAAACATTTCAGGTAAAATTTACATGAATGCAAAACTGAGTTTTGAAAAGTTATAAAAGTTTTATTGCAATTTGTGGCGCAGGAAACAAAATATGGCAATTTCACATGTAAGAACACAAGGAGAGTAAAAAGAAAGATGTGCATTTCCGTCAAGTGCCCTTATTTAGTGTGACACCTTTTACCCAAGTCAAACACTGATGAGTTTCTGTACCTTATGAACAGGAAGCAAACATGGCAGGGAATGTATTTCAAAGGACAGCTGAGAAGTGTCATGTCAGTACCACATTCTGTAACAAAAATAAGGTATGACAGAATTCTGGCTGCTCACGAGTCAGAATGTAAGGTAACACTTTTGGATTTTCCTTGCAGGACTCCTTTGAAATTAACTGGTCTTATAAATAACTCGCATGACTTTGTGCACATGAAGATGTTTTGCTCGTAACAGTTTTCAAAGCCCCTATACCACAATGTCCCATTCCCCAAACACTGCCAGCTCCAGGCAAGTGATTTTGGGCAATAGTGAAGTGAAAGCAGGATGACACAGAGTCGAACTGTTAGCAAGGTGGAGACCATGCAGCCCGTAACTCCCCACAATGCTCACAGTCAAGATAAACCAGAGAGGGATACGACAGGCTGGGCTGAGTCTGGTGCTCGGGATTGGAGGGGGTTGTGCCTGCACACAGCTGTTATGATCCCTGAGGCTCCAGCTCTGATGCAGGGGTGTTGTCTGGTTCCTCGTCATTGTAGATATTCTCCGCCTGGGAGAAGAACAAGAAGCACAAGGACAAACTCACAGGTGTGATAAGGGCAGTAGGCAGCTCTGTGACAATACTGACCTGGAGGTTTCGTTTGTAGATCAACATGGAAACAGCTCTTATTTGACTGTCGATTAGAAATTGGGTTGACAAGGAGCATAGCAAAGCCATGGTAATATTAATGCCTGACAAAATACTGTAAAACCTCAGCTGTAGAGAGAACCAGGCCTTTATCAGTGGACATTAGAGACAGATCATTGGTTCACCCTGTTCTCTAGTTAATACAAACCCAACATTTCCTCCATGTTCACCTGTTGTCTTTATTAAATTCAGTCTGATGTTGAATTCAGCAGCACTAATTCCATCCGTATACAGCTGGAGTCATGTCAGGCTTTAACTCTGCCTTTTTCCTCAGTTGATTAAGGCAATACAAATAAAGCTCATACCTTGCTCCAGTTGGTATTTATGCCTTCCTTTCATAAGTGGGCCATTAAATGTCAAACTAGGATTTCCACCTCATGGTCGTAAGCCTCCACCAACTAGTCAAGTTGCAGTTTATATAAATATCTGTCAAGACTTTGAAGGAATTTTAAAAAAAGGTAAAAAGTGTAGTTCTTGATGATATGGGAGCTATCCCTACACTGACATGTATGAATCCAGTGAATAATTTCCAGGGAAAGATATACAGCCTCCAGTTAGAAAGGAGTCCAGAAGACTACTATACGGCTTCAACACATGGTCCACAGAATGAGAAGGTTGGGACTGAGATCCATGGATTACAATCTTTAACAATATGTAGTTTTTTTTTTTCAGTGATGAGTAAATCAAAGTTTTACAGTAGTAGTAAATACAGCTAAAAAGCCTCTGCAGAGGTGTAGATGTAAAAAAGTAGCAGGAAGTAAAAATGCTCAAGTAAAGTAATTCAACATTCTTATTAAGCACAACAAAGTAAATGTACATTTACTAAAATGTACAAATGATCTCCAGGTAGAAAACTCTTGCATCACACACCAGCTTACATTTAAAACAACTCTAAAATGCATGTTTGATGAACACCTTTACAAACAATAGTCCTAAACAGAGTACTAATTTACTTTTGGGCTAAAGACCAAGGAAAATGACAGTTGCCCTAAAACTGGAATTTAGTCAGAGATATAGCATGTGGTAATGTGGCTGCTGTGTAGAAAGTAAAGCCACAGTTCGTGAAATTATCACAGGAGAAATGTAGGATAAGTCGGACCACCAACTATGTATCTTTAAAATGTTACAGTTACAGCTAAAAATGACAAGACAAGGAAACACGTTTCACAGACTGTATCTCCATGGAGCAACTTATCCGGCAGTTGTCAACATTGAATGGACTGTTGTGAGCATGTCCTAGTGATTCAGGCTACACTATAGAATGAGTGCTGGAAAAATGTTGACAGAGGTTCTGGAGACCCTGGTCACAGACATCATGTTGATGGTAACAGCAACACTGTTGTAGACCCAGCTGGCCTGATTAGATGGAGCTCTCCAGATTACAAGCCTGTTGGTAGTCTTACTTGCCTAGCTATCTAGCCAGCAATCTCAAAATCATATGGCTTGCTAATTTCACTTAAAAAGCACAACTACCTGCCATTCAGCTGTACTAAGCTGGTGAACAGCCATTGCTTTAAATAGACTGACTGTATGGCTTCCTTTTAGCATTAAACCTGCACAAACTTCATCCTGCTGGGGTCTCTTTGGAAAGTGTAGGGAAAATAGAAAACATGTTTTATAGGTGTATGTATAACTCTGGTATACCACAGATCTTATTGTGTGAACAACTGCCACATAGCAGTAAACAGCTGGTCAGCTGGAACATCACAATGTTAACTGGGACAGAGGCGTGGTGTTCCAGGTTCGATAATATAAAAATAATACATGCAAAGACATGAGCTAACATACTACTACTTCTCACCATCTGCCAGACTTGCATGATGTTGTCCTCGGACACTGAGCATATGACCCAGGGTTCATTGGGGTTCCAGGAGAAGTCAGAGATCTTTGCTGTGTGGCCACCGTGGATGAACTGATGGAAAAAAGGGGGAAATTAGAGACAGGGACTTGGAAAAACAGCCAGAGGGCAAGCAGGAGTTTGGCACAATCAACATTTTCAAGCCCCACAAATCTGAATGGTGTGTGCTCTGAAACTGACTGGAAACACTTAAGATGCTGTTTCACGTCCTTATTTAACTTCAATTACGCCACTGCTCAGCCGCTTAATGTGATAAATCATTAACAAAGTGATGAAGTTAAAATGGGACAGTCATCTAGGCAGCTGCAGCCAGACACACCTGATCAACGCTTACATGTTTAAAACAGCTTGAAGCCTGATTTTAGCGAACTTCCTGTCCAATTGCAGGTGACAATCCCCCTTCCTACTCTGTATATCGCCACATGAACGTGCAGCATAATCTCCAGACGTAGCAGCAAATCTAATCTGTCATGATTGGATTAAGTGACAGGGATACCTGATTTTAAAATTTTTATTTCATCCTTTATTTTCACTTGTAAAATCCAGTTAAATAAAAAAATATAATATGTTTGTTTGTGTCTACGTGCAGGAAGATTTTATGGCTTCTGTCAGTGCTATGGATCTCATGATGACTGAAAGAGCTAAATTTACTGCAGTTTGAGACTATATAAGTTTTGTGTTGGGAGAGTTTAAATAGTCGCTTTCCATGAGCTCCAAAAATAATGAAGTTGCCAGAATAATGCAGAAATTGTTTTACAGGCCTTATTTTCTATATCAGCCAAATTTTAAATGGATTTTTACTTTACTTTTCCACTCAGTGTTTATTAAAGTAGCTCTCTCTAGTCTGGGAAAGAGATGTTAATGAGCAGAGAAGGATCTTCATTGGCTTCTGCCTAAACAAACTAAAACAAACTTGTTTTCATGACTTCACAGACAATCTGACTTGTAAGGACAACACAATTTATACTGTTTGTTTATATGTGGCGGACTCTGCCACCTTTTCTAGCTTCAAACATCATTCTGGGACCTTATTTTCCTCTGAGAACAGCTTGTTTAATCACTTATGAAATAAATAAATATTGCGTAATGACCTGATTAATATTGTACATATTCAATTTTGAATTTATTCTCCAAAACTACATATTGCCCCTTTAAGTGCAATGGAATTTGCACATTAAAACAGATAGATGGAAAAGCGTTGTATGCCTTGTTTTAAATCATACAGATGAACCTTAAAAAGTTGATATAGGGTTGGTATGACGTCACTGAGCTGAGAGGTCGGACTGGCACTGAGCTCCCGCTCCCGTCGACCGTAATTTTCATTTTGCCCACCACAGACTGACATTTTTATATCCTGCTGGCCGCTCTAAGCTACCTAACGATGTCAAGCAAGGAAAACGGCTCAGTTCCGCCCGAAAATCCAAGTAAATCCCAAAGAACAACGAGGAGCCGACCGAACCTCGAGGTGCAGGATGGCGGCTCAGTAACCTCCTGAACTAGCTGTGAGGAGTAGCCAGCAGCACCTGAGTAGTGATGGTAACGGCAGTTCTTTTTACTGTACTGAATCTCTAGAATCAGTTCATTAAAATGATTCGTTCAAAAGATTCGTTCACCGAATCGTTCAGTGCTCTCCAACTCCCTGAACTGATAAACAGCCAAACGATCAGTCATTCAGTTCGTGATTGAGCCCTGAGGTTCACGTTCACTTACTGAGGGACGGTGTGTTCACGGACTATAGTACACAATCATTCGCGGGAGACGCAGCGCTGCTTTGAGTGGTATACATGCACTAAAACTATTAGACGGTGAAAGTGTCCTCTGTGCACAGTAAAATCACTTAACTTGATGCTACACAGTTGTTAGCAACACAGCGCTAATTTTAGCAGGACGGTTACTGAAGGATAATCTCTCCTCTCCTACTCCTCTGCCCTGAGTGAGTGACACAGCGCCACTTCCAGCACAGTAGGTGAACGAGATTCACATCCTCAGGGACGCGAATCATGAGTGAATCAGTCGTTCGCGAACGACCTGCTGAGAACGTGAATCAAGTTCGCGAACGACCTGCTGAGAACGTGAATCACGTTCGCGAACGACCTGCTGAGAACGTGAATCACGTTCACGAATGTGATTCCCGTCCTGAGAATCACGTTCGGCAGTTCCACTCCCGGCCGGCATGCTCGCTGCTGAGCTCAACTGAACTGAGAAAGGAACGAATCAGTTCCTGAAGTGATTCCGTTCACTTCGTTCACTCAAAAGATTAGTTCTTTCGAACGACACGTTCACAACCGACACAACACTATTACTGAGAGCATCGGCAAGCTATTAGAAGAGAAGCTGGCTAAATTTACGAACACACTGGAAGTTATGACAACCCGGGTGGAAGGCAACAGTAAAAGACTGGACGAAGCTGAGGGCCGGGTGTCCACGCTGGAGGACGTGCTAGCTACCACCGAAAACAAGCTCCGGGAGGTTGAGAAGAAATTACAAACTCTCACTGAAAAAGCAGACGACATGGAGAATAGGACGAGACGGGACAATATCAGAGTTGTTGGCTTAAAGCAGGGGTGGGGAACCTTTTTCCTATCGAGGACCATTTCAATTTTCATACCGTCTCTCAGGGGCCATGACATTTTTTTTTTT
>CAEMYA010000087.1:350798-397902 GCA_903131615.1 Diplodus sargus
GTTAGCATCAGTTAGCACTTGTATAGCATTATCCGCCTTTGCAGGATACCACTTCCAGTTTGTGTGAATGTTTATTGTAGTATTTAATTTAGTTAGAAGCTAATTTAGCAAAATGAGTGGGCAAGCACAGCTCTTTTTTTTCTCAAGCGCGAATGACGCGAATGAAGCGAATGACGCGAATGAAGCGACTGACGCGAATTGTCCAAAATTGTCCAAAATGATCAAGCGGCGCGAATGAAGCGTCTGAAGCGATTGTATTCGCGTCTATCGCGTTCGGTCTGAACGCCCCATTACGCTGATGTTGTGTTCAATGACCTTGGTCATGGCCCGGAAAGACGGACACCCGCCCCGGGGGCATTTCATTGCACATTTGAAATAATTTTTCCTGAATTAATTTTTTGTGAACGTATTTACGGATTGCCTCGCGGGCCGGACCAAACTGTCTCGCGGGCCGTATATGGCCCGGGGGCCGGAGGTTCCCCACCCCTGGCTTAAAGGAAGGAGCTGAAGGTGAGCAACCTGTTGCTTTCTTTGAACGCTGGCTGCCAAAAATACTGAATTTGGATACTAAACGGGGCATAATTAAAATCGACCGGGCGCACAGAGGGCTCGGACCCGCCCGCGGCGACCGTCCCAGACCCATCATCATCAAGCTACACAACTCCGGGGAGAAACAGCGGCTGCACTGAGGGAGAGGCGCCAGCTGACATACAGGGACAGAAGCTGTACATTCAACATTATTTCTCAGTTGCAGTGAAGGAGAAGCGGCGCACCTTCAATATGGTGTGTGAACGCCTGATCGGACTGAACATCCGCTTCTTCATGCGGTTCCCCGGCGTCCTAACCTTCACGTACAACCGAGAGAAACATGCTTTCCAGACCCCCCGAGCTGCGCAGGCATTTGTGGATGGACTGCCATGAACTGAGCAACGTTTAAAATCGGGTAAACATACAGTATATTTTGTGACGAGATGTCACACGGTAATTTCAGTTTGAACTGCTGTATTATAGTCTAAATTCAGTTGTGCACATTCAATTTTGAAAAAATGTTTGCACTTATATAAGTCAGGGCTGCAACGACTGTGACGTTAATCCAAAAGGCTAAAAGCTGCATTAAAGGAGAACTTCGGTCAATTTCAACATCAGCTTTATTGCTCAAGCTACCCTTGACTTGCCAGTACCGAAAACGCGAACACTTTTGGTCCACCCCTTACAGGGCTCCTTGAACGGAGAGTTAGCATTGACAGCTAACATCGTGGGGTAACAACTTTACACTGTGTTTTAAGCATCTTAAAATGCTCCAAATATCACCCCAAAAGCTATGCAACATCAGCAGACACCTTACAACACAGCACTGTAGCATGTATGGCTCAAAATGAATAAAAAAGTGGTTAAAACAGCGTGTTTGTGCAAGCAGCTACTTACCGGTTTGTTTACATCTCGTCTTCCCGAAGTCCAAACTAGTCGATCCGTCGAGCGTGCGCTGACTCCCTCACTGGCAGACGGAAACTTTTGCAGACAGAAACGTATTCCAGCATTTTCGTTTTTCTGTTCATAACGTACATGTCCATGTTACAGCCTGTCAGGAGCCATGAGCCTTACAATACCCTGTCATGAGTCCACTCGCTCTGCACTGAGAGCTAACGTTAGCTTGGCTGCGCATGATCGTAGCTCGTACAGAGAGGGGACTCGTCAGTGGCGATCGAAGCTGTTTCCGAAATAGTCACGATGGAGAGCTTGTCTGATATCGAAGTGGAAGACATCGACAAAGAAATCTTTTGAATTAGACGGTAGACCATATTTGTTCGAACCGGAGTATACAGATGAGGAGTTACTTGCATTTGAGAAGCTCTGCTCTCCTCTCTACAAGATGAAAATGGCTAGTACAAGGAAACCAGAAGCGTTTGTGTGGACCAATAATGAGGTCAAACTGCTGCTGCGACTCACACTCAACTACAAGGCGAGTAAGTTGCAAGAAACACGAACGCAAGTAGCAGTCCGCCATTGTTGTTGTTGTGAGACGTCGCGGGGTTCAGAGGTCAGAGGCAAGAGGTCGAGGGGTGGGGCGATGACGTCATCGTTTCGGAAAGTATGCGGATTTGCTGTCCACAAGACAACGGGAGATGAAAATGCGTTTTCAGATATTTTCAAGATCCATGTGGACAATCGGCCAAAACGATGCGATACATGTGTGTTTCTACAAAGGAACGTTTCGTCTGGAGGGCCTCTCAGTGCAGAGCGAATAGACTCATGACAAGCTATTGTAAGGCTCATGGCTCCTGACAGGCTTTAACGGACATGGACAGAAAAACGAAAATGCTGGAATATGTTTCTGTCTGCAAAAGTTTCCGTCTGCCAGTGAGGGAGTCAGCGCACGCTCGACCGATTGACTAGTTTGGACTTCGGGAAGACGAGATGTAAACAAACCGGTAAGTAGCTGCTTGCACAAACACGCTGTTTTAACCACTTTTTTATTCATTTTGAGCCATACACGCTACAGTGCTGTGTTGTAAGGTGTCTGCTGATGTTGCATAGCTTTTGGGGTGATATTTGGAGCATGTTAAGATGTTTAAAATACAGTGTAAAGTTGTTACCCCACAATGTTAGCTGTCAATGCTAGCTCTCCGTTCAAGGAGCCCTGTAAGGGGTGGACCAAAAGTGTTCGCGTTTTCGGTACTGGCAAGTCAAGGGTAGCTTGAGCAATAAAGCTGATGTTGAAATTGACCGAAGTTCTCCTTTAAGCTTAGTCTGATGGGAAAAAAGAAAAAGGGATGTCTGTAATTTGGAGCTGTGGCTAGAGCACCTTTATCCCTGAGGAGCAAGGGGTCTGACATGGTCCTTTTTTGATTGTTGTTTCTGGGCTCTAAAGGGAATCTATCTAGGTCGTGGGGGCGGGAGTTTCTTGTAGAGATTGATGCGGTTTCTCTTCTTCCGTGTTACCTGCGCTTTCAACGTCATACAACCACCTGTAACAGTTTCACAAACCTTGTCATTATGGCTGTGTTTCCTGTTTGTTCTTAGGCCTGTTGAGGTTTATTTCAGTGTTCAATGCCCATCGTTCAGAGGCATTTTTTTTGTTCGCAGTGCTCTAACATGTAATACTACCTCCTCACCACCGTTATACTCTGCCGAATTTACATGTACTTTTTCATCGCTCACAACCCCGCACTTTATCTGGTCTGTGTACTCTTGGCGTACCTTATTTCCATATAGAAATCATGAATGACATTAAGGTTGTCTCTTTAAATGTCAAAGGGGTCGGTCATGTTGTAAAAAGACAGAAGATTATTTCTTTATTAAAGAGAGAGAATGCACATATCGCCCTTTTACAAGAAACGCATTTGACAGATTTGGAACACATTAAATTAAGGAGAAGCTGGATAGGCCAGTTGTTCTATTCATCCTTCAATTCACATAGTAGAGGAGTGGCCATTCTCGTCCATAAGAAACTACCCTTTAACCTCTCCGCACCCACCCGCCCGCCGGCGGGCGATTGCAAAAAAGTGACTGTATTACTCCAATACGCAGTG
This sequence comes from Diplodus sargus, assembly GCA_903131615.1. Lineage (NCBI taxonomy): Eukaryota > Metazoa > Chordata > Actinopteri > Spariformes > Sparidae > Diplodus > Diplodus sargus. The sequence continues at coordinate 354,329 of CAEMYA010000087.1, forward strand.
ACGAATCCTGCTTCAGCTTTCATCAATACGGACATACTATACGTCGTTAGAAAGGGTAGAATCTCCGCAATTCATTCATCCAGTTGATTTTGCAAAAATCATGAGCACCAAACCATAAATCATTGAGATTTACCAGCATGGAAAACGTGAGATGCAATAAACACACAACGTCTCCCTACCTTTGTCGCAGCCCTACAGCCGTAATATGTGTCCATTCCTCAATTATTTATATTCCAGTTGTCCGTAAGAATCCACTGATCAAAAGCATCAAAATGGTTTTTCATAAAATTACTCCAGCTTGTGAATGTCGTCCTGTAAAGTCCATTTGTTTACCGTCTACAAACTTCGTTCGTCAAATAAAATCCAATCTTTCCCGGCCGGAATCGAAATTACTCTAGTTCCTGTATGGTGTTGTTGGGTATGCTTGTTTTCATCACTTTGCTGGCTACAAAATAAAAGTGTTCCCATGTTTTTCTGTTCAGTTTTCACCCCAGCACAGCCCGTGAAGTAGATCGAGCGCTCCCTGTTTGAAGGACCAATAGGCTTTGTTTACTGTGTATACAGCGTATTGGCTATCGACATGTCAATCATTCAGGCTTCTAGCCAATCATTTTACCTTTCCAACGAGGGTAGGCATGCCCAGGTCAGTTACGTATGAGCCGAGATATATTGCTGCGCCTCCGAGTGAAAGAGCTGACATTACGCACAGGGCGCACGGTAAAGGGAAGGCAGCGGACATTTAAACATATATTTTATGGCTATTTTCACAGTTAAATGGCGAAAGCCACAAAGAAAACTAAATATGTCTGGGAAGAAGCCCTGGAATTGATCATGGCATCATCTGATGACAGTGAAGACAGTGTGTACGACTCAGAGAGAGGAGATGTTTGCTCGGGGCCTGGACTCCATCTTAGATCGGTGAGTAACGTTATCTTTGATGATGTTTGATTTATTTATTTAGCCATGAGTGAAATTTGATTGAAAGTTAGTGGGCAGGGGGGTTTTATGCTTACAGTGAACAGTACAGTATACATTAGAATTTCATAAATGATGCTAAATGGTAAGCGCTCCAGGGCCTAATTAGCCTAGCTAAGCCTAGCTTGCTAGCTTGCTAGCTACTCAACTAAAGTGATGTAATCCTTGTAATTCTATTCTAGAATGTAATTCATTTTGAGCCTCTAATTCCCTTTTATTTAGATTCTTTTATCAAGCTTGTAAGCAAATTGAACTAGATCTTCACTGACCAGACACTGGGAATATTCCCCCAATTCAATTATTCTGTTTATGTACAGTTATTTTCCTGATGTTTTTGTGTAACATGTAATATCAGAAATATGTGTTTATTTGTTTCCTATGTAAATAAAACCTCGTTGAATTGCATTTATATATTTTTTTCATTATATTGGTAACGTTTGTGCTTCGCATTGTGTTTTGTAGGTCACAGTCTGAAGACAGTGACGTGGATTGGGAGCCTCAAAGTGAGACAGTCAGACGCCCAGCCCCCTCTCCTGCTGAAGGTGGTCGTCAGAAGTGCCAACGATCCTCTTCTGCATCCACCAGTACCTGTACCAGCAGTGTCAGAGGGGGTCAGTGATGCAGAAAGAGTTTTGTCAGGCCCTTATTTTGATTCTATACATTCTATTTTGTTTTGTATATAATTCATTCATTGTTCATATTTTGTTGATATTGGCACAGTTGTACATACAGTAATAGTATATTGAAACATAATAAAATCCTTGTTTGAAATTCAGTTCAGTATAGTCTGTCATTTTTGTATAATGGTTACTATTCTGTAGTGTCTTGTCACATGACAATATCTCAATATGGCCACCTAGAAGCGTGTGGAAACCCCTCCAACCACCCATCAAATGAATGTGTGAAAAAATTATGTTTTGAGTCATGTAGAAAGGTTTTGTAGTCACCAAAATGCTTCAGTAATGTTTCTAGTGTCACAAAAGTGAGTAAAAGCATTTGGCACAATTTGGCCATTTGGAGACGTTTTGGAGAGGTTTGTGGCCGCCAGTGGCACCGCTGACTAAAAACTCCATAACTCCCATAAGGTTAGGCCTAGAAGTCTAAAATTTCATCCAGGTGTAGTTGACAAGATATAGACGGTATGTGGTATATTGGCATATGCCTTACATAAAGCACATCATAGTTATTGTTATTCAAATATGACCTATTATTTTCGAAGACAAAAACTACTTTTTAGAGCCATGTTTGAACTGATGTCATTTAGGTTGTGGGTATGGTACATGCTAAATATTGCAGTTATTGTGTTATAAGCTTTTCCATTTGGGTATGCTAAATAGGCGAAAATTACCGAAAATAGGTGGGTGCAGAGAGGTTAAGCTAGATGAGGTTATTAAGGATCATGAGGGACGATTTGTTATAATCTCGGGTTTCCTTTATGGGGAGCGAATCCTTATTGGCTCCGTTTATGGCCCTAATGCATTTGAGCCCTCTTTCTTCTCTGGACTGCTTGCAGCGGCATCCCCACGTTTAACCCCCTTCACAATATTCGGGGGAGACTTCAACTGTGTTCAGGATGCTAGTGTTGACCAATCCCCATCAAAACCTGCTTTTACATCAAAAAAGACTGCAAGGCTGAGGGAGCTGTGTGCAGATCTGGGTCTCTTTGACGCTTGGAGAATTTTAAACCCAACGGCAAAAGACTACACTTTTTACTCCCACCCCCACCAATCCCTATCAAGAATCGACTATTTTCTGGTGTCTAGAGAGGTAATGGATAGAGTCAGTGCATGCTCAATTGGAATACGTACATTGTCTGATCATAACCCAGTATCTATGATTCCTCCCCCCCCCCCTTTTTTGATCCCTCCACATGCCACTAGAGACTGAATTCCTCACTTTTAAGTAGCCCCCCATTTTTGGATTTTCTGGAAAAGCAATGGGAACTTTTCATGGCAACAAATGACACACCAGGTATAAATCCTTCCCTGTTATGGGAAACAGCTAAGGTATTTATGAGAGGGTCCATTATATCTTATACCGCAGCTCATAAGAGGGATACAATCAGGAAGCAGTTGGAATTGGAACATTCGATCCAGGATTTAGAGTATACATTTAAAGGGTCTCCATCCAAACATAACCTTAAAAACTTAGAAGCAGCAAGATCGGCACTTAATCAACTCTTAACAAGCAAAGCAGAGGCCTCTGTCCTCTTTGCCAGACAGAGGCTATATGAGCACGGCAATAAGCCTGGCCGCCTTCTTGCCCGCCTGGCAAGGGGCAGAAATGCCACTCATTTAATATCATCACTTAAAGACAGCAATGGAGACAAAGTTCATGAATCCAAAAAAATTAACAATATTATGAGACAGTTCTACTCCAAGTTATATTCCACGAGTGCAACACATCGGATGAACTAAGAAAATCCTTCCTGGATCAAATCAGTCTCCCCTCTCTTACAGAAGAACAACGGGAGCTCTTGAATAGACCGGTTACCAGGGAAGAGGTCCTGGATGCTATTCGCACACTTCAAAGTGGGAAAGCACCAGGGCCGGATGGCTATGGGCCGGAGTATTATTAAAAAATTAGTAGAGTTGTGGTGGGCCCTCTAACAGAAATGTTTTTGGACTCCTTCAGGAATAGAAGCCCCCCCCCTCTCTAAATTTAGCTAATATCTCTTTAATCCTGAAAAAAAACAAACCACCAGATGAGTGTGGTTCCTATAGACCCGTCAGTCTTATAAATGTGGACAGCAAGATACTTTCTAAAGTGCTGGCCAGAAGATTGGAGAAATATTTACCTTCACTTATAAATGATGACGAGACAGGCTTTATCAGGGGGAGGTCCTCGCACTCTAATGTGAGAAGACTTCTTAATGTGGTACAGTACTCTTCGGAGACGCAACACCGGGCACTAACTATATCATTAGACGCGGAGAAGGCGTTCGATAGGGTGGAGTGGAGGTTCATGTGGGATGTCCTGGGCAGGTTTGGATTTGGAGAGGAGTTTATAAATTGGATAAAACTTATGTATCATTCACCAGAGGCCTGTGTCTTGACCAACGGCATATGTTCTTCTCCCTTTCCACTCAGTAGAGGGACAAGACAGGGCTGCCCGCTCTCCCCCCTTCTTTTTGCCCTCACTTTAGAGCCACTGGCGGAACGCATCAGGAATAGTAAAGAAATACACGGCGTTACTTTAGGCAAGACCACCCACAAGATAGCATTATATGCTGATGACATCTTACCTCAGGTTTGGAGAGAAAAAGTATCAGTCCCGGCCACTCTATCAATTATCAACTCATTTGGCTCCATATCTGGCTATAAAATAAATTACACAAAATCTGAGGCTATGCCTCTGGGGAGTTATAGTAGCACAAGCTCAGATGCGAGTTTTCCATTCAGATGGGCCACTTCAGGCTTTGTTTATCTGGGTATTAAAGTGTCACCTAATGTTGAGGACCTGAGGAGACTTAATTTTGTGCCTGCAATTAGAACTGTTAAGAATGACCTTGAAAGATGGCAGTGTTTCCCACACATTCATTTAGTTGTGGCGGCCCGCCACGAAAGAATTACGTCCGCCACAAATAGATTTTTCGGCTTTTGACTCGCTCGACCGCTCATAAAAGCAATGGGACTCCAGGGTTTCCCCTACATGTAGCCTAATTGACTGTGGCGCACCGCCACGGCAAAATAAAAGCCGCCACACCTTCAAAATTCAGCCATAAATAAATCCAGTCTTAGAGAAAGGAAATATTTTACCGTCGTCTTCCACTGCAGTCTTTGACGTTAACTAGCATGTTGGACGTTTCGCTTGATAATTACTCAGAGGATTAAAATGGTCACTGAGAGCGGAGTCCTGCACGGGTCACGGCATCCGACCAGTTTTCCGACACAATTTACATTCCGCACCCGAGCCGACCCGCTATAAGTTGATACCGACGCCCGAAGGAAAATTGGACGGACGCAATTTTTAAAAGTGAAAGTAAGACAGCGTATGGGGATGAGTTCTGGGAGGGCGCAAGCACGCATGAATGAGCTCATATGAGGTATAAATGCCGCTGATAATGACTGATGATAAGTGACGCCTTGAAAATGGCAATCGTAAAACCCGACCCGTCTATCCAGGCATCCGCATGTCTTGCATCTGTGTCCGACACAGGAACTTATTTTTCACTCGTGCAGGACTCTGACTTAGATAACTCCTCTCTTGAAACAAATAATAGAAATAGCATTTCTTTGCAATATTACAGATCTATAACATAAGTATAAATATCACAGAATGACACACACACACACACACACACACACACACACACACACACACCACCACCCCCGCCCCCGCCCCCGCCTGCCCGCCACAGTTTCAGAAAATACTGTGGGAAACGCTGGATGGCATGACCTTCCCCTCTCCTGGATGGGCAGAATCAGTCTCATAAAGATGAACATACTCCACAGGTTGCTTTACCCTTTGAAGATGTTACCATTAAGGCTACCAAAGACGGTTATCTTAGATTTAGAAAGGGCCTTTTCACGATTTATTTGGCACAATAAAAGACCCAGAATCAGAATTAAGACTTTACAACTGCCAGAGGAACGAGGGGGATTAGCTTTTCCCAATCTGAGATTTTATAACTGGGCCTGCCACACCCGAATAGTCTGGGACTGGCTCCAGTCTCATTTAAAATCTGAAGCAGGTATTGATGAATGGTTCTCCTCTCACTACTCCCCGCTGAGTAAACTCACTAATCATGGAAAAAAGGGGTCGCCAGACATTAAACGTAACCCCATTATTTACAACACTATCAGAGCCTGGCGAGACATTGCAAAGCATTTTGGAGAAAATGCTTCATCCTTTGCATTAACGCCTGTGACTAGGAATGAGGAGTTCGCCCCAGGAATGAATAATAACGTGTTTGATAGCTGGCATAAGAAAGGCATCAGGCTTATTTGGGATGTATACCAGGGTAATACACTGATGTCCTTTCAACAGCTTCAACAAAAATACAACATTGCATCTGAACACTTTTATGGGTATCTTCAACTCCGTAGTTTTATTCTGTCAAAGATGAAGAATCTCCACACAGGCGCTCCCCCTATCAGTGATATAGATTTATTCGTACTGAACCGAAAAAGACACAAGGCATTTTCTCTCTCATTCTTATTTGCTGCTCTACTCCTTAGATCCATCAGATATAAGGAAGGTGATACAAAAGTGGGAACGCGATCTTGGTGGGCAATTTATCGAAGATGACTGGCATGAAGCAATAGGCTCCACCAAAACCACATTTATTTGCAACCGAATGAGAGAAACCCAATATAAGATACTCCACAGATCCCATATAACACCATTCATTCTTAATAAGATGGACAACCGGACCTCTCCCCTTTGCATTAAATGTGAAACGTCTGTTGGGACATACATTCACTGCTTCTGGGAGTGTCGTTTGATTGCAAGGTTTTGGAGCAACGTAGCCATGGAATTGAGTAAAATTTTTTCAATTAAAATTACAAAGGACTCTGGCCTCTTCATATTAAGCTTACCCTCAAAAACACTATCTTTGAGTAGAACAGATTTTAAACTCTGTGACAAACTTCTGTTTCTGGCTAGGAGATGTATTTTAAAGCAGTGGATTTATGACAAACCTCCAACTGTCACACAATGGTACCAAGAAACGTTTATAGTTTTACCCTTGGAAAGACTTTCTGCGCGAATGAAAGGGGATGATAATTCATTTGAGGGAACATGGTCAGCTTTTTTGAGGTACTTACCCCCGCCCCTCCGGGACATTGTAAATAAGGGGAGATATGCGTTAGACTGGAATACCCCCACTGGATGATTTATGTAATTACATCTGTTATTGCCAGTCTCTCGATCCCCCCTTCTCTGCTTTTGCCCTTATCCCATCTGACTATCTACTTGTTTATATATTGTTGTTATACTGACGGTTTTATCTGATTTATTTAGGTGTCTTAAATGTGACTTTTATTGGTTATCTGTGTTTATCTTATTTGCTTATCTATTTTTAGTAACGTCATCCTGTTATTGTCTTGTGCATTCATATAATTTTTTACATTTTTTTATTCTTATTTTTATTCATCTATTTATTTATTTTACTGTTGCCTTTGTTTTTTACCTTCTGGGATAAGGACAATCATGAGCTAACTGAAGTAATTTTGGTTTGGACGGTGGTTTATTTTCTTCCCTGTTTTGATATATATGTGAATACAGAGAGCACTTGTATGTTGTCTATGTTTTGCTTTGATAAAAAATCAATAAAATATATTTGCAAAAAAAAAAAGAAAAAAAAAAGAGTTGATATAATTCCCAGCAACATCACTTACCAGCAGCTCAGGTGGGCCATCCTCAGCATCCTCTGCTGACTGCTCCTCACCGATTTTACTAAATAAAAGCAAGAAAATGGACAACAGTCTGTATGGCATACTTACTCGTCAACAAACTATATGTCAAATGTGATTTCCACTTAAATAAAACACCACATTGTGTGAGCAGTGTTGGCTAACCATCTGTGTTTTGTTGGGATTTGAACATGAAGGGGCATTCCTGAACACTACAGCCTTGTGTTGGTCCTCAGATAGAGGCCTGTAAACCACTATTTGATAGCATGTCATTATGTAGATCTTTATTGGGACGGTTGGTGGAAAGTTAAGATTTATTGGGAAAACATCATATTTAAGAATACTGTAAGCAGAGAACACAACCAAACTGAGGATCTTTTCTGAAAGGGATAGTTCGGGTTTTTTGAAGTGGGGTCATATAAAGTACATATCTATTGTCTGTCTGTTCCCTACTGTAATCGCCGATCAGCGCAGCCTCAGTTTGGAGAAGCAGAGAGCTGCTCCAGCCAGACACTCAGCTTTGTACTGCAGTGAACGGGGTCCAGATGCAAAGTGAATTTTAACCATCTAAAACAAGGCCCACCTAAAAAAAAATCTATATCAGTTCAAGTGTAGGTTGTATAGAGAAAATTCACACCGCTTTACATCGCCGTCAGACCGCCCTTCTTTTAGCACTACATTTTTTCAACGTAGAACCTCCGTATCCCTACGCATTAGCGCAACTGGGCCTCGCACTGTATTTTGCCGCTCGCAGGTCACCTGTTGCCCGGTTGCGCTAATGTGTAGGGATACGGAGGTTCTACAGTCTTTGTTAGATAAGCCATATCAAAATACATACACAGTGTATTTTGGCTGTCATGCAACCTACTCATTTTACTCAACAGAGGAGGATTTAGCTGTAAATGCTTTTTCTGTGTTCTAATGATTTATTTATTTTACTGTTTGTGTGTCCTGACAGGTGAGATTAAACAAATGAATAAGCTCTCAGGAGACATGAGAGCCATTTGTTGTTCTTTAATGAGCTCGAGCCACACAGCAACCCAGAAGGTTTCTGACAGTTTTATTTTAGCATGAGTTATACGTTATGGTACATATTTAACTAATAAGAGGTACAGTGGACACTTCTTACCTTAGGTCCCAGACGTTGAGACGTCGGTCGGTGCCACTGGAGGCCAGGATTGTCTCGTTGTGAGGAGACCATTGGACCTAAGGAATTTGACAGTTGGTCACTGGCAGGCTGATGTAGCAAGAGTCAGAATGGACTTTTTTGTAAACTAAATTCTTCTTAAAGTGAAACTCTCGCCAAAAAGCGACCTAGGCTTTATTTGTGATTGAATATGAGTCAAACCTTCGTGTAAAAGCATAATTACGACGAAAGAGGCACTTTAGAGATTTACCGTAGTTTCATTATCGGGCAAGCCAATTTTCAATGGAGTGCGGGGGCACTGGCACGCTAGCATCAAATATTTTGATGCTAGCGTCCTATTTTTAAAACACTGAAAGCAGAAAAATGACTCCCAGTAGCCCCAACAGTGCCATTGGGCATTGTTGTTGCCATGGTGGAATGAACTTGGTGTTTGTCAAGTGTCCACATACATGCCTGGACCCAATCCCCTGTGAGTAGTTTTAGTTGTGGCTGATCGGTGTACATTCATACAAAGCTGTGTTAAACTAACAAATAACACTTCGAAGAAATTTAAGTTCTTACCTGAAAAATCTCATCTTTGTGGGACTCGAAGGAATGGAGCTTTAGTTTGAGGTTCCTTAGATCCCACAATGCAACAGTCTGAGAGAAACATAACAAGCTTTGTATTAAACATTAATTTCCGTCTATTCAATTTTATAGTTCAATGTATTTTTGCCTATTGTCTACCTTATCAGCAGAACCAGTAGCAAGAATGAACTCGCTGTAGGGGTTGAAACTCAGACAGTTCACCTCTGCAGTGTGAGCATCTACAGCGTGACTGGCTTTGGATGTGTTGCTGGATCGAGTGTCCCATCTGGTGGAGAATTAAGGAGGGTCAGAGACAGCAGGGACATCACTTACTTGCTTAGAAATAATAAAAAACAAGCAATTTTAACTTGAGTAATCTGTTGTCCCCACTCACAAAACCAGAAAAGAGACTATGTATCAGTCACTTGCATCATGAGTTTCTGGTCATCAGCCACTGAGCCAAATAGGGATTCGTGGAGCAAATGCCAGGAAACATCTTCCACCACTGCTGTGTGGCCAGTAAAGATGGTCTTGGCATCCACAATCTTCCCTTCCTTTGGGCCAGCCCCAATGTCCCATAGACAGATTGTCTGTAGTGAAATAAAGGAGGCACACAATCAATTTTCTATCCACTTTTTACAATGATCAAGTACATGCTTTTAAAGCAGTTACTTTTAAAATGTAAAAACCTTTTCATGTGACACAATGTTATTTTTAAGTGTGTTTAACATATTTATTTGTATTTGCCCAGAATTTCACAATCGACAATGTAATCAACAGTAAAGTGATTGCAGTACAAATTTAAAATTTGTCCCTCCCTGTCCATCGTCATTCAACATTTGAAAAAAGTATCAAGTTGCGCAAGGCACGGGTCAGGTATTGGTAAACATAATGACAGGCCAGCGCTGTCAACGTTTTTTGTGCCTGATTCATGTCTTCATGTCACTCCGCAAGTAGTCCATTCATTTGTCACGACGGAACTTCATTGAAAGCAAAGCTCCACCAAAGAGCCTGTAATCGTTGCAGAAGGTTATCTGATGTGTCAGTGCTTCCCCTATGCATTCTGCTGCTGGATTTTCAGCGCCGCCTCAAAAAAAAGACGATCTCTGTAGGTTTAATATCACGGGCGAATGGTGAATTTAAGTTGCAGTGAAAGCACTACACCCCAAGTTATCTTGAAATCGATTATTACTGTCATTAATGCCATTTGTGTAATTTCTACAAATCACCGTTTAAGTTAAGTGACTGAAATCCTCGTCACCCTATTCAAGGGCTGCAACAGGCAACTCATCAAACCAGGGTAGTTTTAGGTTGGATATTCGGCGGATATTCACTCGGGTTCAGCCGCGACTTTACTGAGGTTCTCCCAGTGTGAGCAGCAGGAGGACTGTCAAGCAGCAATGTCAACTTCTACACTATTTTGTCTCATGTCTTAGATTCCGATTCTGAAATTCTGAATTCTTTTTTCAAAAATCTCACCAGTAGTCACCATACAAAGGGTTATTTTTCAAAATGTTCTTCGGGGGCAGGGGGGCATGCCCCCAGATTCCCCTAGTGTTGCTAGGTTTCCAACTCAGAGCACCAGTGCTGCAAAAAAATCTATAGGAAACACTGTTTTTGGATGTGTGGGGCGAACTATTCCTTTCTTAGGAAGGTAGGTCAAAATCTAATTTTATACCCTGGTTCCTGGTCATAAAATATGATAGACTGTTTCAGACTGGTACAACCTCACAGTATTTTTAGTTACTTACATGGTCATCAGAGGCACTGAGTAGATTGCCACTGAGGTTGGGATTCCAAGAAAGGCCGTACCCTTCTTTCTGGTGGCCTTTTAGCCTCATGTCAGGACTACACTCTCCACTGGGATCTGAAACATAAATACACACTGCAATCACCTACATACTGTATGACTGATGCGAGTGTGAGTATTCTGATGCATGTAGTCATTAGTACATAAGAACAACAGTGATCCAACCTGGCTTTGATGGGTGCTTATTGTAGTTGAAAACTAGTACGTCAGACGTGGGAGTCTTGGTAGCGATGATGCAGTGATTCTGGGGCATGTAGCGGGCTCGATTCACCTCTCCTTCATGGTTTATCTTGATCTCGATCTCTATTTTCCCACTTACTGAACCAAATCCACCAAACTCTGACAACAGAACACAATCAGACTGTTATTACATCAAAATTAAGAATTAGACACCAGGCACTTAACAACTGTTGGTTAAACTTGCTAGGCGAACTTAGTATCTCCCTGGTTCCCTCCACAAAGAGCCTATGGGATTTCTGTAAATGGATTTTGGAATATTGCCAAAAATAACCTGTGTTTAACACAATGTTATTATACTTGCACGTTTTGTTCATCAGGATAATCTTCACAGATGAACACTACTTTGGGACTCATTACTACATCACTCTATATAACAGTGGCTTATATTATTGGTAGATTACAAATCAATTATTTTTATTGCTCTGACATTGGAATTTTCACCAATTATTGCATCCAATAGTGCAGCGCCTTGACTGCAGATACATCAAACTTGTTCTGACTGTTTGAATCGTCAACACCAACGCTCGTTATCCGAAAATGCAACAAAAGGAGGGAGACAGGACAAGAAATGTATCGAAAACCTGTTGAACAAGCAGAATTTTAACTTAAAGCCAGTGCACACTAGTGTTGTAATACACAAAACTTGTCCTAAAAACACTTTTAAGGTCTCAGTCTCCTCTCCGAATCAACCACATAACTCTAATATTGTGTCCGAGCAGGGCGCCAAAACAAGGAAAAAGAGAGCAGAATAATGATGGTGACGTTGATTTTAACCTGTTTGTATTTGTTTGCTCATAGGAAACAAAGACATATAATACACAATAAAATAAACATACATTTTCCCACTGTACACGTATACATTCACAAAAATACTATATACATATGGCAAAAAAAGAGGGGAATAAAAAGGAATCTTCATTTGTTTTCTTTGGGTGTTTTAACAAGACTGTGGATCTTCCAATAATACTCAATAAGCTGGTCAAAAGGGCTGGTTAAGTCTTGGACTGTCCTCTGGACTCCATTGAGGAGGTGGGTGAGAGGAGGATGTTATCCAAGCTGACATAAATTATTGACAACCCCTCTCACCCCCTACATGAGACTGTGGGGGCCTTAAGCGGCTCCTTCAGCAACAGACTGCTTTACCCACGGTGTAAAAAGGAATGCTACCGCAGGTCATTCATTCCAACTGCTGTCAAACTGTTCAACACAAATAACCCTTAATGCAGCACCCTAAGCACCTACTTATCTTGCACTACTTACTACTTCTACCTCCGTCATCTTGTGCAATTATCCTGTGCAATAACACTATTTTTTTTCTTACATATTTATATTCTTACACTGAGTCTGTTTATTTCAAACACTGTATTTATTTATGCATCCAGCCGTCAACAAAGCAATACTTTTACAATTTACTTAAATGTGTATAACGCACATTTACCTCTGTATACAATGCACATAGCATATAGTCTTTCTATATTGTATCTTCCTCTTCAATCCAAATATTTTTTTAGTGTTTTTGAAGTCTTGTACTTATTGTATGTCTGTCTAACTGCTACTGTAACAAGTGAAGTTCCCCGATGTGGGATGAATAAAAGTCTACAGTCTAAAGTAAAGTCTAAGTCTTCCAGAACAATCTGTTCAAAATTTTATTTAAAGTGTGTCATTAGAGTGTGGGACTGGTCTGACCTGGTCTCAACCCCACAAAGTCATGGTCTTATTTCAGTATTGATAAACTCTGGTCTTGGTCATAACTTGGTCTCAGTTTATGTGGTCTTGACTGAACCACGAGTGCACACTACAAGATGGAGAGGAGAGGATGAATGATGTGACAGGACTGATGGCTGGTCTATTGTAAAAGGCTTGCACAATTTATATAAGGGCTTTGGAAAACAATTCATTATTGCAAGGGCATGCAAAAATATCTTAATTTAGCCCATACACGCTTCTCAATATATATACAGATAAGGTTTGAAGGTGATTTACTACTCTAGATATAAACAAGTAAGATAGTAATAAAAAATAAACTAAGCAGGTTAAAAACCAGTAATTGAATATATGTTGATTGAAGAGCTAATAAGGGCTCTCTAAACAAAAATAAATGTGTTAATCTAAAATAATATTTACAACTTGCATTAATAAGATTCATATTAACAGTTAACATATCAATGTCTATATTTATTTTGATATGTAGGCGAGATTGGCTTTGTGTGTATTAAGCATTAGACTTGGACTCTACCATTGGACTGTTCGGTGGCCAAACTAAAGGTATCGATACTACCTCTGAGTCTTCAGAACACTCACACACAGCTGGGTAGCCATCAACATACCTGCTGGAAGAGAGAACAGTTTCAGCATAAAAAGTAAATAGAATATGAATCTGGTCTTGAGTCAATCATATATTCCTTTGCATTATCAATGTGTAAACCAGTTTCTGACAAAGGCAGCATCTACCCAGCCAATCAAAACATGGCAAACTAAAATGACTTTAAATATTTCTATAGTTGGGTGTCTTACGGATGAACACAATGTATATTGGGAAGAATCAAGTGCACACCTACTTTTACCTACCTACAACAACATATTCATGCCAATATTCCAATGAATATTCAAGTATTCTCCTGCAGTACTCCTGCAGGATGACTCGTCAGTTTATTTACCTCCTTTCTCGCTGTCGTAGTGAGAGGCGTCAAACTGGGCATCATCATTTGGTACCTGGACGCTGGCAATCACAAGGTGGTTCTGCTCATCTGAGGTATGGGTCCCCAAAACCAGCCTGTGAACCGTGTAGTCTTTCCCCTCTGGCCTATAGAGGTCCACAACATGGACATGATTTGAATCTATACGCAGTAGCAGTTGAGCTGACTGTTAACTATAAAACACCGCATTTCTCTAACTTCCATTTTTGTTTCTATTTCCCTCAGGCTGCAAGCTGTGTGTGTATATCTTTCTCTCTCTCTCTCCCCCTAGTTTTCTCTTCCTCTTCCTCCTCTCTACTAGACCATTAGCTGCTAAAGAATTTTCAATCTGGATTGCTGTCTTGCAAGTCACCACGGTTGAGAGCAGGTCATATGGCACAGGTGCGATACCTTAAACTGATCAGTTGTCCAGGATCGACGTCCTAAACATCTGGGCCCATATTCACAAAGACTTTTATCTTAACGTTAGGAGTACTCTTAAATCGGACTAAAAGTTTTTATGTAGGAGTTGTTTCTTAAAAGTAATTCACAAAGCCGCTGAGACCTACTTTTAGTTATGAAAACAGTGAACTCCTAAACTAGGAGTAACTCTCTGTTGCTATGGATGACGTCATTTTATAAGGACGCACTGAGAAGCGGTGACAACGGTGATTGGTTGTTGAGTGACAGGGCAGCCCACTGAAAAGTCATTCAGGCTGCGCAATGCATGAAGTGAAAATAAGGAAGTTGCCCACAAGCCCATGACAAGATAAAGAATAAAGAAATGTGTTTATAAGGAGAATTAAGTGCTCCGGGCCATTTCGCAGCAATGTCCAGTATATTGTAACATGCGTCAAAGACAATTTGTGTATTGATGGAATGCAGCTTTTTCCGATCGAAATTTCGCACGGGACTAGTATAACCTGGGGACCTCCAGTAATTTGAAATAATTGCGGAGGTCGTCTGTGATCTTAATCCCGTGCGAATCTGCCATGTCTGTAATTTGTAAAGCAAAAATTCCACCGAAAATTATTTCCATATTTCACCAACCATGGAGGTCATTTGATAATATTAGTCCTTTGTGAATCGGCATCTCTGTGATTTGGGTTCGTTTTTTGTTTTTCTTAAGGTTTTTTTGTATTTTCCACACCTTTTTTCTGCCTTTTTCCCGGTCGAGAGTCACGGAGGCTGCGTTGGGAATTATAAATGAAAGTTTTGACAGCATTTTGGGTGCAAATTCAGGACAGGAGGCTCTTCAGAAGAGCGAAATCGCGAAAGATGATTAGATGGATTATTACATGCATGGCAGCATGCGGTAAGGAACACTTTTCCATCTTTCAACAGGCTCACCAGTTATTATATTAAAAATATCCACATCTAACCATTGTGCTGCTCCAGTAAGGGCTCCGGTGCGATCGACCCGGGGGATAATGTCAGTAAATTAAAGTTAAAACTCAGACTTTGCTTATCCTGTGCGAATGCACTGCACGAAACCCAGATGTGGCGGGATAATTTCTAAGTCATTTGAGGTCCCCAGGTAATACTAGTCCCGTGCGAAGTAGTAACATTTTAACTCTGGCGTTAAAGGATTGTTTAGGTTGATTGTGGACATTATTGCGCTAACTCAACCACAACTTCAGTCCCTTCGCGGTCCATCCGACATCGTTTTAATAATTCCCTGTCATTTAGCGTCTCCAAAACATTCGGCTGTGACCAGGTCTTAGCGAGTTAGGAGTCCTCTGGACTACTTCTAAGGTCTTCCAGACTTAGGTGCTACTTTAGGCTTAAAATGTTTTGTGAATAGCTCTTATTTAAAAAAATTAGGAGTCCTAAAGTTACGACTGACACGCCCATTATTTTTAGGAGTTGCTCCTAAATTTGCATGTTAGGAGCTACTTTTAGCCTTAAGATTCTTTGTGAATAGGGGCCCTGATTTATAACCTCCTTGTTTCAGAAATGTGTAATTGT
This sequence comes from Diplodus sargus, assembly GCA_903131615.1. Lineage (NCBI taxonomy): Eukaryota > Metazoa > Chordata > Actinopteri > Spariformes > Sparidae > Diplodus > Diplodus sargus. The sequence goes on from CAEMYA010000087.1 coordinate 370,067, forward strand.
AATCTGTACTTTTTGATGGATCCCTCCTCCGTGGCTCTTCCTGAATTTTCCTTTAACTTTCCCCCTGTTATAAGGGTTGTTTTGGGAGAGTCTAACCTTATTAATAATACATTTTATTTATACAGCGCTTTTACAGCTCTCAAACAAGCTTTACATAAAATCAAATACAGAGGAAAAATACAAATACAGAGGAAAAATACATAGAAGGACAAACAAACAATGTGCAAATAACTATGTGTTTGTGATTACGAAAACTGATGGGGGGTACAGAGAAAAACAGCTATTGTTGCAGGTTAAAAGCAGATTTAAAAAGGTGGGTCTTGAGTAATGATTTGAAGGTGGATGGGTTAGAATAGTCTCGGATGTGTTTGGGGAGGGCGTTCCAGAGGGAGGGGGCAGCTATGGAGAAGGCTCTGTCGCCCCAGGTGCGGTGCTTGGTCCTGAGTGGGTGTGAGGAGGTTTGCATCGGATGATCGGAGGTTGTGGGAGGGAGTGCGGTGGTGGAGCAAGTCTGTGAGGTAGGAAGGGGCCTGGTTATGGAGGGCTTTGTGGGTGAGGAGGAGGAGCTTGAAGTTGATTCGATGTGGGACAGGGAGCCAGTGTAAGTTTTGCAGAACAGGGGTGATGTGTTCATGGGAGCGGGTGTGGGTAAAGAGGCGGGCAGCCGAGTTTTGAATGTACGGAAGTTTGTTCAGAACCTTGGATGATGAACCATAGAGGATGCTATTGCAGTAGTTGAGTCGTGAGGTGATGAATGCATGGATGAGAGTTTCGGCGGCAGAGAAGGAGAGTAATGGACGAAGGCGAGCGATGTTCTTGAGGTGAAAGAAAGCAGTTTGGCTGAGGCGGCTGATGTGAAGTTCAAATGAGTGGTTATTGTCGAAGATGATACCAAGGTTGCGAATGAACAGGGAGGGTGACAGGGTGGTGTTATCAATGCTGAGGGAGAAGTTCTGGGTCGATGTGGCGAGGGATTTAGGGCCGATGAGTATGGTTTCAGATTTGTCACAGTTCAGTTTGTCTGTCAGTGAGGTATGATTTGAGCCAGGAAAGAGCAGAACCAGTGATGTTGAGTGATGTATGTAGGCGGGACAGGAGAATGGAGTGGTTGATGGTGTCGAAGGCTGCAGTGAGGTCAAGGAGGATCAGTATGTTGAGGTGCCCAGAGTCTGCAGAGAGGAGGAGATAGTTTGTGATTATCAGGAGAGCGGTTTCGGTGCTGTGTTGTGGTCGGAATCCAGATTGGAATGGTTCGTACAGTTCATGAGAGTTTTGAGATGGGACGAAAGTTTGAGATCGTGTCAGGATCCAGGGCCGTTTTTTTGAGGATGGGGGTGACAGCAGCCAGTTTCAGGGTTTGGGGGACAAAGCCAGAGGTAAGGGAGGAGTTGATGATGGTAACGATGAGTGGGGAGATTGCTGGGAGACAGAGTTTGATGATGGAGGATGGTATGGGGTCCAGGACGGATGTGAAGCTTTTCATGTTAGTGATGATCGGGAGGAGTTCCAGGGGGAGACGAGAGTGAACTGTGAAAGGGGTCGAGTGTTCGGGGCGGCAGGAGGTTGAGAGTCAGAGGTGGTGGGGGGGTTTGCTAAGTTGATTGAAGATGGTGTCGATTTTGGACTGAAAAAATGACAGGAAGGAGTTGCATTTATCAACTGTGATGGAGGAGAGGGTGCTGTCGCAGGGTTTGAGGAGTTTGTTGACGGTGGAGAATAGAGTCTTGGGGTTGTTGGAGCCAGAATGGATGAGCTGTGAGTAGTAGGTGGACCGGGCAGAATTTAGGGCATTTTTGTAATCTGAAAGGTGGTCTGTGTAGGCATGGAGATGAACTGTGAGAGTGGTTTTCTTGTATTGTCGCTCAAGCTGACATTTACAGGTTTTCATTTGACGGAGTTCAGGAGTGTACCAGGGAGCTGTGTGAGTGAATGAGACAGTTTTAGTTTTTAGAGGAGCCAGTTTATCAAGACAGAGGGACAATGTGTTGTTGTAGTATGAGACCAGGTCAGAGGGGCAAGTAGTTGGAGGGGGTGTGGATGCGGACAGAGTATTGGCCAGCAGGTCAGAGAAAGCTGAGGGGTTGATGGACTTGATGTTACGGAAGGCTCTGTTGCGTTTGAGCTTTGGGGGAGGGAGGGGGGTGAAAAAGTCCATGGTGATGATGGTCAGATGGTCCAAGATGTGGAGGTTGAGACTGGAGAGTTGGTGGAGAGTGAGACCGGCGGAGCAGACTAGGTCCAGAATGTGGCCGCGACAGTGGGTGGGGAAGTTGACATGCTGGGTGAAGTGAAGGCAGTGAAGCAGTTCCAGGAGGTCTATCGCACTTTTGCAGTTTGGATCATCGATGTGGATGTTGATGATGGTGATGACCAGGGAAGTGGGACCAGGCAGTTTGAGGGCAACATGTTCGAAGGACTGAGCAGGAGGGATGGAGATTGTGGAGATGTTTAAGTTTTTCCTGAAAATGGCAGCAACTCCAAAGGGCGGGGTTTGTTGATGAGGGGTAGCCAGTGGGTGTGGTTTGGTTTAGGGAGAAATAGTCCAGAGGTCTGTGCCAGGTTTCAGTGAGGCAGAGACAGTCCAGTTTAATGTCAGTGATGAGTTCATGTAGGATTGCACTTTTGTTAGTTAGTGAGCGGGTGTTGAATAGGGCAAGTTTCAGGTGTTTAGGGGTTGGAGTAGAGTGGGGAGTGGCAGGAGTGCAGAAAATGGGGCACAGGTTTTTGATATTTACAGCAACTTTGGATGTACAGCGTGGGCGAGGTGGTCTGTGTGATGTGATGGACTGTATGGGGAAAGACTCAGGTGGGAGGGTTAATGACTGATTGGGTCAGACGGGGGCACTGGTGAGCGAAGGTGTGCTCTGTGCTGCTGTTTGCACGGGGTTGGGTGAGTGCCATCGGACTTGAAGAAAGAGGGGCGGTTCCAAAAAAGATTAAAATTGTCCACGAAGTTAAAACCCTGAGCGCTGCAGGCAGGTTTGAGCCAGGTGTTCAAAAGGAGCAGCCTGGAGAAGCGCACATCTCCGCGACCAAGTGTGGGAATGGGACCAGAAATAAATACGGACTTTCCACAATAAGTAGGAAGTCAAAGAGGGAGTCAAAAGCACTTTTGGTCAGTTCGGTGGCCCCCCGAGCCAGGTCGTTGGTCCCTACATGCACCACTATGCGGGTTATGGACGAGGGGAGTGACTGCAGCAGCCCGGGGAGTTTTCCCAGGATTACCGGGACTGTGGCTCCAGGGAAACAGCAGGTGGTGGCGTTGAAAAAATGGATATTCCTTGAGATGGAGGGCGAAGTTGAGGTGGCGGACCAGGGTCCGGGCCGCATGCTGACCGCAGGACAGGTGTTGCGGTGGACCGGCCGTTTCGGCCCCAGGAGGAGGGGAGTCCTTCTGCAGCCTGGGATGGTGGATGCCTCCAGAGCGCCGGTGAACGGCCTCCTTAAGGAACTTGCGGCGTCCGGGCCCGAAGCGGCTCTGGGCAGCAGCGAGCAACGGTGGGGAGGAGGGCTCCATACCATCCCCGGGCGCCAGGCCGCAGGGACCGCCACGACGGTCCCAGACACAGGGCAGCCCGAGCGGGGAGAGGACGCACCGGGAGCCGCAGAGGCAACCGGGACCGCCGGGGCATCGGAGCTGGAAGCCGCAGGGCAGTCACCAGCTGCAGGAGTGGAACCAGCCGCCCCAGACGTGGAGCTGCCAGAGCCCGCGGCCGGAGCACCAGCGGTCGCAGGAGGCGAGGGGCCGGCGGCCCCGCCATGAGTGGAGGTACCAGAGCCAGGAGCCGCACGATCACCAGCGGCCGTGTGCAGAGAGCTGGCGGCGGCGTCTCCAGGCACCGAACGAAGAACTGGGCTGTCGGCTAGGGCCTCGAAGCGGCTGGAAAGGCTCAGGCGAGGAGGAGAGGCAGTCGCATCCTGGACTCTCTTTCTGTCATGGATAACAACTTCAGATCAGGATGACTGAAGGCTGGGTGTTGAGGAGGTGAAAGGCTGTGGGAGATATCCCATGGAGCAGTATCCTGGAGGGCCGCTTTGAGTTGGATTATATGCATGGATTGTTCGTGGGCGATGTCCAGACAGGAGGTCAGCAGTTTATTCTGCAGCTCCTGGGAAAGTTGACGGATGTCTTCTTTGAGGTGAGTGATCTGTTTGTTTGCCTTAGTGAGAGAGGTGTTTTCGCAGGCCATGATTGTTGTGAGTGTGGGCTCCAGCTAGCAGCGGGGAGCTAACAACAAACAGCTAACAGCTATTAGCTATTAACACTGCAGCAACTTACAAGAAAGGTCAGAGCAGACTAGGGCTGGGTACCGAACTTCAGTTATTTTATGGCATCGACCGAAATTCTTACGTAGCACCGAGTATCAAAATATGCCTCGTCTTTCGGTGCCCAGAGGTTAATCACGTGATCAAGATCCGATAATGCTGCCAGTGATTGGCTGTAACGTTACATGTGATTGTGGCATGCAGGAAAAATACATACGTGGTCACCAGAGACCAGTGCCATAGCGAGTACTCTATCACTCTGCCAGAGACGCTTTGTGGTTACGCCCACAGATGGGGTTCATGTGTATCTGTGTAGTGAACTGTAGATGTGTAGCTGTCGTCGAACCGGTTAAAAAATGCTCCATTTAAGCAAGACTGATGCCAATCTTCCGCGATGCTATATATGCTAAAAAGTCATCGTTGCTAAAGCCAGCAACACAGCTAATTTGATGAAGCTCCGTGTTTGACTGCAGGAAGAGTGTGCAGCCAGCCTCCTCTCAGCATTTAAGTCTGTCTGTGGGCGTTACAGAGCCCGAGTGGCTGATTCAAAATCTCCACCACCGGAGTCCGGTGTGTAATGCTGATTTAAGATACTAGCGCATTACTGTGAAAACCAGAAATATGTTTAACGAACCAATTTTATTACTTATAATGCAAAAATAAATTGTTTGCTAAATTTGTGCATACGTTTTTGAAATTTACAAAGTTATATGTAACTTTTTACATGTAAATGCAGGCAAATGCAGGCTCAGGGCTCCTCAGCTCAATGAAGAGCTGCACTGTCTGCTCCACAATCAGCAGTCTCCTCATTGTTTTGACTCTCAACACAAAAAAACAACTCCACTACATACTAAACACACTACACCAAACACTACATAACACACTAACTATACACTCCAAACACACTATATGTCACAAATCTCGCTGTCTCTCTTCCGCCGCTGTCCCACTCACAACTTCCCCTGTTCCTCAGCAAGCAAATCACGTGGTTTGTGATTGGCTGGTGTGGTGCCTTTTTCCACCAATAGCAACGTGTTTTATTGCTTGCAAACACATGCTGTTTGCGGACACTAGGGCTGTAACGATTAGTCGATATAATTGATTACATTGACTATAAAAATTTGTCGATGCGTCATATTTATTAGTGGGCCATTGAGCGCACACAAACAAAAAATGTATCAAAACGTGCGGCTCGATCTGACTCGGTATTATTCAGTTTTTCAGAATATAAATTTTTCGCGACATAAGTCACAAAAAACTGCGAAAAATTTCCCATAAGGAATGAATTTTTTACTCGCTCCTATTGCCACATTTTTTAAACTAGGACCACAAGACTTGATCTGTGTGTTCTTTAAGGCCTTTCTGGCTTGATGGTGAAGAAATGTTGCGGATATCATGTATAATTTTGAATAAATAGCACTAGTTTGACGTTCCCGATGTGAGGCTGAAATCACTCTGAAATCAGCTGTCTCAGTCACTGTTGCTAGGGCCTTTCGACAACCATCCCCGTGGTAACCGAGATCAGCTGGGCCAACAGAGAGAGTGACAGGCACAGACACACGCACACACACAAATACAGAGACACACACACACACAAACACACACTCACACACACACACAGAGACACACAGACAGACAGAGACACACTTTTTGGCTCACCTGCCAAGGGGACCGGTAGATGAAAGAATCTATTGGCCAAGTAAATTTTTTACCGGCCAAATAACAAATCCCCTCTTTTTGTTGCATATACGCCTGTTTCAGTACTTTTCATGGAGATAACAGTATTATATAGTAATACATGCTTAGAAAAGAGGCCAAAGTATTATTTAGAAATATTTTTTTATATTATTAATTAAATGTCATAACATTGCAAATTGAAAACTTTAGCAGTGCAAAACTTTGACAGAGGAAACACTCATTAATTACTCATCAGAACTACAGATGGGACCCATCCGATCTCATGTTTCGCCTTCTTTGTCACCTTCCTCCCCACCGATCTCCTCTGTGTTTTTCCTCTTTGGTTCAGTCACACCGGGAATGTGCCGCCACATTGCTGCGCTCGATCAATAGCCCTTTTTAGATAGAAAAGGCGGCACATTTGCTCCAAGGTAAGAGCAGCAATGTGCTGGCCTGTCTTAAAACCGAGGCGTAATATTCCTCCTTTTCCAAAAGCCGCCTCTGGGGTAGGCGTAAACATGTGACGTAACGTGAAGCTCGAAGTTGGGCTGTGAACAGTGACATACAATTTGTCTTCAAAATAAGAGCTTTACATTGCACCGAATTGGAATTTAGAACTGGGTTCTTAGCGGGGGGCTTTTAACTTGAAAGTAGCGACCGTTCCTAGCTTACGCTACAACAACAAGCTAACACAACCAAACAGCCACTGAGATCCAGGAGACGCTGCATCTCCTGGATCTCAGCGGCTGTCTAGTTGCTCATCTTAATGTCCGCGGATGAAGTGATGGACTGACTGCTGTGATCAGCCGTTTCCTGGTTTTAAAACTCCCCGGCTGTGGGTCGCACAACAGTGCAGGTCATTGACACCTCCGCCCATCTCACCCACAGGCCGGCACATTTCCGCCTCGGTTTTGGATAGCAGTCGAGGCGGAAATAAGCGTACCCTCCGAGGCGGAAAATCGGCGGACCAAAACAGATCCCCAGTATGCCGGCCTCTGTCTAAAACCGTGGACCGAGCCGCAAATTGGCGGCTTGGTGCTCTGTCTAAAAACGGCTACAGTCACTGCGCCAAACTTTTAAAGAGCAGTGACGTGCACGCTACGTTGCTTCTGAGGGGAACTATTTTCTACAGCGGTGATGTCGTCATGACTGTCATAATTTATCACTTCACAGTTACTACAATGTTTTGTTATATCATGCATAATTTATTGCAGGAGCACGACCATCGGGACAAACATTTACCCGCCCTGTGGCATGTATCCCTCCAATATTAAGTCGCCAGGGAAATATTTTAGTCGCATTTGGCGAGTGATGACCGCTAGTTTACAGCCCTGCACACAGAGACAGACACACACACACACACACACACAAGCCCTTTTTACACAGCGTCTCCGCATTATCTCCGGAGCGGTGGTTCACCAATTGTCCGCCAATGGTGATTCACACAGAGTGAAGCATCTCCGCTGTACCTCTGTGTAATTCACACGCTGCGGCTCCTAAAGAGGCGTGACGATACATGTCATGTTGATGACGTCGGTGTTTCCCAGGTGTTCCCCTGTCTAAACCCAAGGACAGTTTATAATCATATGGATGCTGTTATGAGGTGTAGTTATTGAGATACTGACCCACCAAATATCCAGAAAGTGATGAAGTTACGTTTTTCGTGCTAAATTACAAAATTACATAATCACCATCAGTAAACAGGAAGCTGTCTGACTCCCTCATTCGCGGGGATGGAGGCCGTTTTCTGGGGGAAAGTTCACTGAAGTCTCGGCCGGGAGGGCTGACGGTCGGGCTGATTTATTTTCATCACAAATACTTGGTGAATTAAAGTTTTTTGCCGGTGACAGACGCTGTTTTTCAGGCAGAAATGTGACAAAGAGTCGGTAGGATAGGTGGGAGGACGGACGCTGCTCCATGCACAGCTGTGGTATTTGTTTTCCTTATACAAGTTGCCAAAGACAGTTACAGTTACTACGTTACTTTTGTTTGGTCCTGTAACGTTGTTTTGTGGGACACTTTTCTATATTTAGATCCAGAGGCAGATCAGCGCCGGAGCGAATTTTCCCCCCTCTCCGCATCTGAAACATTCACACAGAGGAGGGTGCAGAGAATTGGCGCAGGATCCCCGCATGCAAACAGCAGTGTGAATGGGGCTAGAGAGACAGACAGACACACACATACACACACACACACACACACACACAAAGTGAATGAGACCAAAAAAATCTGGCCAAAAAAAAGGTTTCAAACATCGACATCTCTGGCATACTTTGACCTAGACACACCATTCAGACTTTAAAATGTAGATACAAGTCCAAATTATGAACGTGGGATTCAACTTTTTTGGTAGCTTTCAAAGTTTTTCGTCACGGGGCAAAGGCAACAGCCCACTCTCACGATTTCCCGGTGGGGAATTGTCTAGTTATTGTTATTATCATCATTTAAAAAAAGAAAGATTTGAGCCGGAGCAAATTGCTTTAGCACCGCTGCTAGAATGCGCACCACAGTGTGGCATAGAAGAAGAAGACGGTTTTGCAGAATAAGAAGCAGAAGCAGCAGCAGCAGAAGAAGAATATGAATGAAGGCAGAACATGTTGAGGACAGCAGGAAAGCGAGACCAAACACGTCCAAAGTGTGGGAACATTTTTGGGTGGTAACCTCCTATCTTCAATATATGATATTAAATTTACGTGTGACTTTGTAGTAGAGCTTAGATCGGGCCAGATCGGGGGGTCCGGGAGCATGGTCCCCCGGAAGAAATTTTTGAATATTTCATAATAAAAGCATCAACCTGATGCATTTTGAGAGACAAATCAAGCAGAATTACAAGACAGTATGAATGCATAATACTATCTATCTATACATGATCACATTATGCTCTATAAGAAATGAGACTGACAACTTCTCTCATGACATGTGTAACAGCACAACTTTAATAGCGCAATCTGCTGCAGAATGAAAAAAGCAAGTCCTTAAAGAGTGTGTTTTGACAAGATGAATATGGGTTTTGAAGAAGCTGCTGTCTCTCTGCTTGGAAGGAAGGTGCTGGCTACACTGTGTTGATGTTGTGCACTTCTGTTTGACAGTGTGCCTGCAGTGCATGGCTGCCATTGTTTGCATAGTTAATAGCCGTTTTTATACTGGGCAGCAAGCCGCCAATTCGGCTGTACTTTTTGCGGCTGGGTCCGCGGATTTAGACAGAAGGCGGTAAATTGGAAGTCTGTTCTGGTCCGCCAATTTCCCGATTTTCCGCCTCGGAGGGTACACCTCGGAGGCTATCTAAATCCCAGACGGCGATGTGCCGGCCCCTGCGTGAGATGGGCGGAGTGTCGATGACGTGCACTGTTGTGCGACCCACAGCCGGACAGTTTTAAAACCAAGAAACAGCTGATCACAGCAGTCAGTCCATCACTTCATCTGCGCACATCAAGATGAGCAACTAGACAGCCGCTGAGATCCAGGAGATGCTAGCGTCTCCTCGGTCTCTGGAGCGGTTTGATTGTGTCAAACAAGCTATGAATGGTCGCTACTTTCAAATTAAAAGCCCCCCGCTAAGAAACCCAGTTCTAAACTCTGATGGGGTGCAATGTAAAGCTCTTTTGAAGACGAATTCGGCGTCTTTCTGACAGAGAATGCAGCGTACTTGACCTTCAGCCTCCAGTCAGTTGCCTCACCTCAGCATCATCGACACGTCTTGAAAATCAGTTGTAGGGATTTTAGAACTTTTTATTATCGAATTCAAGGAGCGCACATGTTCGCAGTTCACTGATAATCTCTGGTACACCTCCATGAATTCTCACTGGATCTACACGATTCACGTAGGTCACCTACTTTGGTTTCAAAACGGCAAATTTCGCCGAAAGGTGAGTGATTTTCATGCCTGTACTCTGTAGTAGCCTACAAACCTACAAGCAAATCAAACTGAAACGGATTTGCATTTTTATAATATTCACATACTCATCCATTAGTGTGCAGCCAAAAAGTGATTTATTAAAATTCATAGTTATTAAAAATGCAATAGATCTCAAATGACAATAAGTGCGGTTGTTGTGAACCCCTGCTCTCCCATGTATCATCAGACAAGAAGCCGACTGGAGACGAGCTCTTTAAATACATTCATTGGTTAATAATGTGTACAGACGTGAAGGATGGCCAGTAAAATGTATTGTGAAAAAATAAGTCAAATTTGCAAATAAGAGGTTTCTGTCTGACAGCAACTATTCTTGTGTAGGATATTAAATCAGTACCAAACAGTAATGATATAAATTGGATAAAACACTGAATAGTAAACCTCCACTTAAGGCAATGACTTAACATAATTCATTTGTAAGATATGTAATCAAATAAAAACTGTAATAATTAGTATTAATTAGTTCAATTGATATATTAAAAATCCAGTTGTGTTTCAAAATATTATGTTTTCAAATGCATGTTTCATGGGATATTAATTTGCTCTGACAATGAGGTAAAACAAAGTCGACACAGATGTTGCCAAAATAATTGTGATCGATAAGATTATTCGACAACCAAAATAATCGTTAGTTGCAGCCCTAGCGGACAGGTTCATGACAAAAGCCCGTTTTTACCGTTTCTTCCTGCAGCATACACAAAGCAGACGTGACGGCAATGTTCACGAAAAAGCGTGGCGGACATTATTTACCGCAAATGCAGTTTTGGACACGCCAGCTCAACTCAGGAGGTGGTCCGTGGGGGTGGGCTAGCAGCTAGTTACAGACGAACATTCTGATTCCAGTTTGTTATCCTCGCGTTTCCGGATCTCCTCAGACCCAAACAGATTCTGTACGGACTTGTTTAGTCTCATTAATCCACAACAGTCAGTTTAGATGCACAGAACGGGACCGAATCCCAGTCCAGCTTGCGCCGCTGCAGGTATAAATCCGCTTGTTTCATAGGGTATGTCGTGGGGGTGGGCTCTGCAGTGATTGGCTCTGGTGTGACTATGGTTGGACTATGGACTATGGTTGACAATGCAAGCGGAATTCGTAAAGCATTAATGAAATAATTTATTGACGGAATCATTGTAGTCCAAACAAATCCGACGTTGCACACCCTTAAACCACACAGCAGCCATGTTGAAAATCTCAGGTCAGTCTGACCCTGATCTACAGAGATATTTGAGGCACACACACAGACAGACAGAAGTTTCTTGCTTTTATAAAGAGATTAGTGGGTAGCTTTATTTTATGGCTATGTAGCTAGTTAAATCGAAATCTATCTAGAGATTGACAGTAACAGATAAAGCTTAGCTTGTAAAGATGTGCTAATCAATTGGGTCACCTGGTTAAACAGCTCACATAAGGTTCACTGTTATGTTTATCTTCTCCTTAAAGTAGACACCATCAGCCAGGAGCAGGCTTGTCCGTGTCCTGAGAAAGCAGACATGTTGATTTTTCTGAAGAAAAACTGCTAAGTGAAAAGGTCAGTATGTAGCAGTGAGCATTAGACATTGAATTGTCACTTGTTTGTAAGTGTTCTTTTGCACTGGAAATTATTCGTTGTTTATTTTTTTCTGTAAGAAAACTGCTTGCAGTGGAAAAATACCAAAGCTGAAAACTCAAGATTTGTACTGTAATGTGTTATGCCATTTTCTTTTTGTTGGAATTGATATTATAAAATTGTATCGTAACAAGTATCGTTCAGAACCACTATCGAAGTGAAGGTATCGGTACCGAAGATTTTTGATTGATACCCAACCCTAGTCATAATGCTGAATGTATGGGAAAAAAATGAAAAGGCAGAAAGATGAATACTGTTACAGTTGCTACGTTACTTTTGTTCGGTCATATAACGGTGCTTTGTGGGACATTTCTCTGTATTAAGCTGAGTGAAGGACCCGTGTAGTTAACTGACCGTCCGGTCGACACGCCCTTGATACACACGGCTGGCTTATCTGTTCACACTGGTTCGGTCCTCCAATAATGCGGCCCTGATACTACCTCCAGAGGCGTATAAGCGCTGTAGCGAAATTTCACCCCTTGCCGCCTCTAAGAGATTCACACTGAGACGGAGACCGGGAATTGGCGTACTGAAGCCGCATCCAAACGCCAGTGTGAATGGGGCTATTTTCTGTGTCCAACATGTGGCGCTTTGACTATGACAGTATATTAGCGTATAATGTAAAATTATAGTAATGTTCTAGTTAACTGATTTTAACATCTGACCAGTGGCACTGGAAGAATGGTGGTTTTTGAGCCTACTAACATAAAGTGACTCTGAAATAAATTGCAGCGTGAATGATGCAGGAGCAAAACATAATGTCATCTGAGCAAACAAACATTTATTTTGTGCTCAATGAATGTATTTGCACGTTTGCTATTATCCATTTTAATGGCAAGAATAACCCATCTCACTCGGTCTCACTGCATGCTCTCTCAGGTGCTGAATGAGGTGCTGAAACTCATAATCCCTGAGGACCTCTCGGCTCAGTATGATAGACCCAACAAGCTGGACGTTATACCCTTTCCTGGTTATTATATTCATATTGATATTGAAGTTAATATATAAAAAGTAATTAGTCATATTTTTATGAAGAAATGTATATTTTTTAAAAAAACAGCTTTTTCTAGCGACTTCTTCATTCCTTTTTTTCTTTTCATGGCTGACTCATACATAGTGAAAGTCCCAAAAACAGTTCTTGTCCTCTGTAAAGCAAAGGCGAACATCACACTTGCTGCACTGCGTGTTCAGTGTTTCCCCTAGGATGGAGTTGTAGCAGTGGAGGTGAGTGTTCGCCCGCGTGCAAATGCAAAGAGCAAAGTGCAACCTGCCGGGAGGTTTGTATGTGACTGCCGGCACCAGAAGGGCTCTTTAGGCTTAAGAACATAACAGTACATTTTTGTACAGTAATGAGCAGGGGAAATGTCTGTCTAGCTTACATATGAGGTGTCTCGAGCTTTAGGAAAATACACTTTTATTGAACACAATAAAAGTTTAATCTTTAAAACAATTACTGACAATAATTTAACAAAAGTATATTCAGGCATGAAAACGGGTCAGGGGTGAAAAAGGTGAGAAGGATAAGACCCCTCTCTGGGGCATCGTCTCCCAGAAGAAAATTTTGAATATTTCGTATTTATATTTCATATTTTGAGAGAAAAATCAAGCAGAATTACAAGACAGTATGGATGTAAAATAAAGTATATATCTATACATGGTCACATTGTGCTATATAAGAAATGCGACTGAAACTTCTCTCATGAAATGTGCAACAGCTCAACTTTGATAGCGCTGCCGCAGAATGAAAAAACTGTGTTTTGACAAGATGATTATGGGTTTTAAAAAAGGAATTTTGACAAAATTAATATGGGTGGGAAGGGGCAGGGGGTCTCATTTTGCGGCTTCTTAAGAGACATGACGGTACACTTCACGACGATGACGTCAGTGTGTTTTCAAGGTGTTTTCCCAGTGTCCCCCCTGTCAATCTAAATCATATGGATGCTGTTATAATGTTTTGTGATTGAGATCCTGACCCACCAAACATCCTGGAAAGTGACAAAGTTCCATTTTTCACTCTAAATTACATAATCACCATCAGTAAACTGGAAGCTGTCTGACTCACTCGCAGGGCTGTTTTCCAGGTAGAGTTCACTGAGGTCTTAGTCGGGAGGACAAACATTTGGTGAGGTAAAGTTTTTTGCCAGTGACAGATGCTGTTTTTCGGCCAGAAATGTGACGAAGAATTGATAGGACAGGTGGGCGGACAGACAGGAGGCTGGCGCTGCTCCACGTTGTGCTCAATGTTCGGTCCACCTCCCTGAACTTCACATCCTACCTTCTGAAGAGCTGCACGGCTGTCTGTACCGATACCTTAACTTCGATACCGGTTCCTGAATGGTACTTTTTCGATACCAATTTTATAATATCAATTCTAACAAAAAGAAAATGACATAACACATTACAGTGCAAATCTTTAGTTTTACTTTACAGTTTGGTATTTTTCCACTGCAAAGAGAAAAAAAATAAACAACAAATAATTTCCAGTGCAAAAGAACACTTGCAAACAAGTGACAAGTCAATGTCTAATGCTCACTGCTACATACTGAGGACCTTTTCACTTAGCAATTTTTCTTCAGAAAATTCAACATGTCTGCTTTCTCAGGACACAGACAAGTCTGCTCCTGGCTGATGGTGTCTACTGTTAGGAGAAGATAAACATAACAGTGAACATTAGGTGAGCTGTTTAACCAGCTGACCCAATTGATGAGCACATCTTTACAAGATAAGCTTCATCTGTTATTGTCAATCTCTAGTTAGCGTTTGATTTAGCTAGCTACATAGCCATAAAATAAAGCTACACACTAGTATCTTAAGTTAGCATTACACACCAGAGTCCGGTGGTGGAGATTTTGAATCAGCCGCTCGGGCTCTGTAGCATCCACAGGCGGACTTAAATGCTGAGAGGAAGATGGCTGCGGTCAGCTCTTCCTGCAGTCAAACACGGAGCAACTTTCTGCTCCTAAATCGATTCCGTGCATGGTCACGCGCATCATCAAATTAGTCGTGTTGCCGGCTTTAACAACGATTACTTTTTTGGATATACTGCATCGCGGAAGATTGCCATCAGTCTTGCTAAAATGGAGCCAAGCCCTTGACCTCAGTGGCATTTTTTAGCCGGTTCGATGACACACACAACTACAGTTCACAACACAGACATACTTGAACCCCGTCTGTGTGCGTAACCTCAAAGCATCTCTGGTAACCACGTATGTATTTTTCCTGCATGCCGTAATCACGTGTAACGTTACAGCCAATCACCGGCAGCATTATCAGATCTTGATCACGTGATTAACCTCTTGGCACTGAAAGACGAGGTATATTTTGATACTCGGTGCTACCTAAGCATTTCAGTCGGTGCCATAAAAGAACCGACGTTCGGTACCCAGCCCTAATTATGACAGCTACAGAAACTGTTCAGCTATCAAAATGTTCACCTTTTTAAGCTCTTTTAGCCCCTTATTCTTCAGATTTTTCAAATATTCATCGTTCTGCCTATTCCGCTTTTTCATTCAGGTTTATATTCAGCCGGAGAAACTGCTCAGCTGTCAAACCGTTCACCTTTTTAAGCTCTTTCAGTCGCCCTCTTACTTTTCAGCTTTTTCAGCTCTTTCAAATATTCATCCTTCTGCCTTTTCAGTTTTTTCATACATTCAGCTTTATATTCAGCGAGAGAAAGTGTTCAGCTACCAAAATGTTCACCTTTTTAAGCTCTTTCAGACCTCTTACTTTTCAGCTTTTCTTCAGCTTTTTCAAACGTTCAGCTTTATGTGCAGCTAGACAAACTGTTAAACTATCAAAATGTTCACCTTTTTAAGCTCTTACAGCCTATAACTTTTCAGCTTTTTCACATACTAGTGCAGTGCCCGTAGGAAATATGTGTTCCTATAGAAAAGTGGGAAGTTAAGAAGCATTTTCATGGATGGCCAAATGAGGCTGTGTTTGAAGGTGGAAAGTCAGGGATATTTAGGTTTGTTGTGAAATCCGATATTCCAGGGAATAATTGGCCGCTATTTTTGATTTTGCCATTATATTTCACCTTAAAATTATTTACTTGGTGTGATTATTTTCAGCACAACCTCACATGTGTGACTGTACAGTTATTTTTTCATTTTGACAAATTGTACTAACACAATGGACCTAAACTCACAAAAAAGATAAAATCCGAGTAGAAAAAGTTAGATTTTTTTACTGTGAAAATCACAAATATGTTTAACAAACCATTTTTTATTACTTATAATGCAAATATAAATTGTTGTTTGCTGAATAAGTGCATACATTATAAAAATTTACATTTTGTAACTATTTACATTTAGATGCAGGCAATGCTCAGGTCTGCCTGAGCTCCTTCCAGCTGAATGAAGAGCTGCACTGCCTGCTCCACATTCAGCTTCTCATTGTTTTGACTCATTAAACAAAAAACCGACTCCACTACACACTAAAACAAACACTACATAACACACTAACTATACACTCCAAACACGCTAAATGTCACAAATCTCTCAACTCTCAACATTGCTGTCTGTATGCCGACCGTCGTTGCCTGTCACTCATCCGCCGAAGTCCCTCCCACAACTTCCTGTTCCTCTACAACCAAACTTGCTACTTGAACACTTTCGTGAAAAAAGCCCTTTTTTACCATTTCTTCTGCACCAGACACAAAGCAAACGTGACGGCAATGTTCACGAAAAAGCGTGGCGGACATTATTTACCCCAAGTCCGGTTTTGGACAGGTCGGTGCGTCCGGTCCGTCAGCTCGGGAGTTGGGCCATGTAGGTTAGCTAGCGGCTAGCTAGACATCCACAGATTCTGATTCCACTTTGTTGTCCGCGCGTCTCCGCATCTCCTCAGACCCGAACAGACCGGTCCGGTCTCGTTTAGTCTCATTAATCCACAACAGTCAGTTTAGATCATGCACAGAACAGAACGTGATCGAACCGCCGGCAAAATCCCGGTCCAGCGCGCGCCGCTGCAGGTATAAATCCGCTCTCCTCAGAACCGAACAGACACGGTCCGGTCTCGTTTAGTCTCATTAATCCACAACAGTCAGTTTAGATCATGCACAGAACAGAACGTGACCGAACCGCAGGCTAACTCCCGGTCCAGCTCGCGCTGCCGCACGTATATATCCGCTTGTTTCTTAATGTGTGTCGTAGGCTTGAGCTCTGCAGCGATTGGCTCTAATGCGCATGTTACTGTGGAAGCTCCGGTGGACTATGCTCCAGAATGTGTAAAGCATTTATGAAATAATTTATTCACGGTATCATTGCAGTCCAAACAAATGCGAAGTCGCACACCACTAAACCAAACGGCAGCCATGTTGAAACTCTCAGGTCATTCTGATCCTGATCCACAGAGATATTTGAGGCACACACACACACAGACAGACAGAGATTCCTTGCTTTTATAGAGAGATTCAGCTTTTCAGCCTTTTGAAACATTCAGCTTTGTGTTCAGCTTTAAAAATTTTCAACTTTTTAGCCCATTCAGCCTATTATTTCTCAGCCTTTCAAAAAATTCAGCTAGTTCGGCAAATTCACGACCATACATTCTCATAGTTCTATGCATTTCTGGCAAGTGTTTTCCAATACATTCAGCAGATTTCCGAAATCACTTCAGTCATTAGCATTCACATTGTATTTTCGCAGGAAACAAACAGGAAATGCTGCATATCTCCACATTGGTGTGTCCGAATGACATCAAACTCAGGTTACTCCTTTCCCATGAAAGGCCCTTTGCTAAATTTTGGTTGATGACCACTAGGTGGCGCTCTTTAAATTTAAGTATTTTATATCTCATCGGTAGGGCGGATTAACACAAAACTTACTACAATTATTGCCATTGCCCTTCTGACGTTAGCTGATGAAGATGTTACTACACCAAAGTGTACATGTTACTACACCAAATATTTCCAATCCTTGCACTGTAATGACATCCTCCTACAGATTTAACACTAACCTGTTAAAAGCTTTCGCCTATGTCAAACCTGCTGGCCATGGTGGTGCGGTCAATTTCAATCCTTCGCCGTAAAGCATCAAGTCCTTATAACTTCATCATACAATTCCCCTTCTACACCAAATCTCTCAGGAATGTAGAGGGAGTCACCCTGAATATATCTGTGCATCAAAACTGTGTCATATCTATAGTGCCACCCACTGGACACAGGAAGTCAGACAAACATCATTCAACTGACACGACGTTTACTGCTTGTTTTCTCCCCATTGTGACATGCAAGCAACAGGTGGGCGTGCAATCCGACGGCACGGCAGCCCAACACACGCGGCCTGTCAGGGCCCATTCATCACTGCTTGCAGCTTTATTTTACTGTTGTTATTGTTTTTTTGTAATATTACTGCCTGTCGGCTGCTGTGGCAAACAAATATCCCCATTTATGGGACAATAAAGGAATACTGATCTGATTCAGAAACTTGAGGGTCTATGAGAGATGTTGTTATACACTGTAAAGACCCCGGCGGCAATGTGATTTGTGATTTTGGGCTATAAAAATACATTTACTTGAAAACAAGACCAAAAGAAATGCACCAATATCACTTTATTGCGTTAGGCCTTAAATTGCATGAAATTGAATACCGTGATCAGAGGACAGCTTTTCATTTCTTGTTGTCATTTCGGATTTTAGTGTCTAGGGTAGTGCTGGGCGGTATGACGAAAAATGTATATCACGGTATTTTTAAAAATTCCTACAGTTTCATGGTACATGACGGGTTTTTTTTTATGCATAATCAGGTGTTCACAGCATTTTCTACTAGTTGAGAGAGGAATTACTAGCCCCTTTTAGATAGAAAAGGCAGCACATTTGCTGCAAGGTAAAGGCAGCACTCTGTCTATCTTTAAGGGAGGTGTAATTTTCCTCTCTCAACCAGTTTCTCATTCCTTCTTTCCCAAAAAGCTGCCACTGGGGTTGGTGTAAACATGTGACGTGACGTGAAGCACGAAGTTCGGTGTGAACAGTGACATGCAACATATGTATCGGTAGAAATGTGGCGACACTTGATATATTTATTTAATTATAGATCCGAGGCCCATATTCTCGCCTCCTCAGTCAAACACACGCCAATGTTAAACCCCCGCTAGTAATGGAAGCGTGCGGCCTAGCGCACCACCCCCTCCGTTAGCTACCTCAAGCAACAGACAGCTAACAGGAAGCAGGTGGAATTTGTCTTCAAAAGAAGAGCTTTACAATGCACCCCATTGGAGTTTAGAACTGGGTTCTTAGCGGGGGGCTTTTAATTTGAAAGTAGCCACCGTTCCTAGCTTGCCGCTACACAAGTGGCGGACACAACCAAACAGTTACAGAGATGAGGAGACGCTGCATCTCCCGGATCTCAGCGGCTTTCCGGTTGCTCATCTTGACGTCCGCGGGTGAAGTCATGATCTGCAATGTCTATCCTATCCATCTTCACCGTAACACAACACCAGAGCACTACTGTTTACCCTCGCAGTCGCACCATACCTGTTTAGCAGCGCAACATTGAAAAGGGTCCGGTCTGAAACAGTGTCGCGCGGCGCAGCATAGCGTTCCAAACGTTGTGTATTCAAATACAACGGTATGGCGGTATATTAAAAATTCATATCATGACGAAAATATACACCGGTATTCGGTGTGAACCGGTATACCGCCCAGCACTAGTCTAGGGCATAGGTCACCAAAAGGCAGAACGCTGCCCGAGTCCAGACGGCGACCTATAGTCCAGGACGGCGACTTATAATCAATAAATTATAGAAGTATTTAAAATTTTGACAGGGCACTTCTATTTTGACTGGCACGGCTTTTGTAGACTTTACGGTGCTGGTTTAGCAGATCAGGAAATCCACTGACCAATTGCATTTAGTTAAGCCATCTCACGTGATGCTACTCAGGCAATCAAATCTGTGCATTCCAGGTTATAAACATTGCAGTGTATAGCGAGTAACATAAGGAAAGACAAGTGAGTGATAAAGGGAGAGAAGACAGAGTGAAAAGTAGCCGGAGACAGAGAAAAATAACTACACATGGCGCTCTCTTGGAGCTAATGAATGTTCCCCCAGAGTCGCTTGGATTTTTGGTCAAAACAAAAAGCCATTTACTGATGGAGGAGTTGTCAAGGAGTGCAGTAACTGAAACCTTACTTGAGAGGAAAAAGAAACCGAAATTTAATTTTTCACAAATGATGTATATATTTGTGTCCATAAGAAACAAAGTAATAAAGGAAATCAGAGCAGCTAATTCTAAATTCTTTGTTGATCTCATACATGACGCTAAGGGTAATCATAAACAAATCTGGGACTGTCTACATAAACTAACAGGGAAAGGACATAATACAGTAACAAAGCAGATGGAGATCAAGGACAATGGAACCCTGTATAAGGGACCATCAGAAATAGTGACTGGTTTTAATAGCAATTTTGTTAATTCTGCGAAACTAACTGTACATAGTCCCAAAAGTGGTCCACTTTACTCATCACCAATTGATATTACACAGCCAGTCTTCACTCTGACAGAGATTTCTGAATCCAAAGTTAAGTCCATAGTTACTTCTATTAACAAAAACAAAAATGTTTGGACTGGATTCTATCTATACCCTTAAGGAAACATGTGGCCCTTTTCACAGGGCCAGTTACTAAAAGCATTAACACATCCTTTAAGGAGGGAAAATTCCCAAGGACTGGAAGTCAGTCATTATTGTGCCAGTCTATAAATCAGGGGATACAACTGATATAAATAACTATAGGCCAATTAGTATTTTACCAGTCATGTCTAAGATCTCTGAAAAATGTGCGGCTGAGCAATTGACTGAGCATCTTAGCAGTAGTCCTTTTACACTACACCCCATGCAATTTGGCTATAGAGCCAATCACTCCACTGAGACAGCAAATTGCTTTTTTGTAGAAAACATCAAATCAAAAATGGACAAAGGAGGCGTAGATGTAAGGAGGACTAAAAGTGCCATAATTAAATAAATAAATACACCATTAAATAATTAATTAAATGTGTCATGAATTAATTAAATGTGTCATTAATTCATTAAAATTTGAATTAAATGTGTCATTAATTCATTAAAATACAAATTCATTTTATGCAAAAAAACAAACAAACATATAGGCCTATAATTATTTCACTATTTAATTAATTATTTCAGGCTTGGTTCCCTGCTAGCCCCAATGTTGATACAGCGTGCAAGGTGCAGGACAAAATGTCAAAAACTTGCCCTCACTAGAAAGTTTATGGGGGTCCTCCATCAATGTAGCCACCATGTTTTCAAAGACTCCTCTTCTTCTTTTGGTTTCAAGACTTCAGACAAAAGCAATGGATTCGACTAAATTTGTGTTAGCCCCGCCCACTGACTTTGATGAGCGAGTTTGAAAGATAAAATAAATTCATGAAGCACTGCAACACAGGGCCATGAAATAATTGAATAGTGAAACAATTATGTATGTTTTTTTTTTTTTTTTTTACGTAAAATGAATTAGTATTTTAATGAATTAATGACACATTTAATTCCAATTTTAATGAATTATGACACATTTAATTAATTAATGACACATTTAAATAATTATTTAATGGTGTATTTGTCTATTTAATTATGGCACTTTTAGTCCTCCATATAGTTGGAGCAATCTTCTTAGATCTTAAAAAAACTTTAGACATTGTCAATCATCAAATACTCATTCACTTTGAGGAAGGGGGTCTGGTGGTGGCTCACTCTGGAAGCTATCCCAGTGACCCCTATTCCTCTCCGTAATATTTTATATGCATCTAAGAAATGGTTACAACCTAATGTAAAAGGCAGCTTTTTGTTACAGAATACTTTAAGGGTCTGGAGACTGGCAAGAAAACTCGGACCACGCCTTCTCCTCATGGTCCAGTAAGGGTATAGAGACTGTGGGTGATTTGCTGATAGATGATGTTGTGATGTCGTTTGCGCAGCTGAGAGAGAAATATAATCTCCCACAGAACCATCGTTTTAGATACCTACAAATACGTAGCTTCATCACATCTATTATTAAACTACATCCTAATGGGTTTTCTCTCTCGGCTGTGGAGGTGGCCATCCAGAATCCAAGCTCCAGAAAACTTATTTCCAGGTTTTATAGGGCCTTATCAAGCCCAAATAACATGTGCACGGCTCATGTTAAGGCTCTTTGGGAAACTGATTTTGGAGAGGTTATTTCAGATGATGAGTGGGAGGTGTCTGGTCAACCTCTGCAGGCTTCCTGTTTACTAACAAAGCCAGGGAGTTGCAGTTTAAGGTTATACACAGGCTTCAAATTACTCCGGTGAAACGTAACAAATTCAATCCTCTGTTTTCACAGTACTGTAATAAGTGTAAAATTATTGAAGGCTCATATTGTCATTGTATCTTTGAATGCCCTCTTATTAATGGCTTTTGGATCAAAGTGTGTAAAGAAATTGATATTATCTTTAAGAGGAATATAGCCCTGGAACCTATTTCCTGTATCCTGGGAGTACAACGAGCAGCTTTGAACCTCAGCCCCCCTTCAATGAAGCTGCTTAAGGTGTTGCTGTTTAACGCAAGGAGGTGTATTCTTTTACAGTGGATTTCAGACTCTGTCCCCACAATCCCAAATTGGACTTGGAGCATTATGGAACTTCTCCCCCGAGGGGCTATAAGCTTCTGGCTTAATGATAAACCTTTCAGGTTTTTTCAAATCTGAGAACCCTTCCTAGAATATGTTGGAGACGATGGGGCGCAGGCTCTCCGGAGTGGTCTCTGTGACCTGGCATGGACTGAGGTTTCAGGACACATTCTAGATCCTGGTGTTCTGTTGGCGTATTGCTGTGTCTGATTCTGATTCTGATTCTGATTCTCCCTGAAACTCTGTGTAAACCTTCTACTTCTTGTGTGGCTTTTTTTTTTTCTCTTTTTTTTTTAAAATCATTTTATTACTTATTGTCTTTATTGTTATTTTTTTTAAATTATTATTATTTATTTTTGTGGGGTGTTTTTGTGTGTACGTGTGAAGAGTAAGTTCTGTAAAAACAAAAAGAATAAGGATTACAGCTGTCAGAGATGTAACTATCTATAGACATATATGTACATGTGTTTCATGCTTTACTGACAAAACTAGAAATAAGGGGCGCCGCTTAGCTCAGTCGGTAGAGCGGGCGCCCCATGTTTAGAGGCTCTGTCCTCGCTGCAGCGGACCTGGGTTCGAATCCCGGCCCGGGTCCCTTTACTGCGTGTCACTCCCCGTCTCTCTCACCCTGTTTCCTGTCACCATCTTCAGCTGTACTATCAATAAAAAAAAAAAAAAAAAAAAAAAAAAAAAAAAAAACTAGAAATAAAGAGCTGAATCCTAAAAAAAAAATAAAAAATACTCATTCACAAAATGTCTTATGTTAATTTCTCAACCAGTGTAATTGACTGGATGAGATCGTATCTGTCAAATAGAGTGCCGTGTGTAAGGGTTAGTGGTGAAACATCACCACCCCTGAGGAACGAACTGGGTGTACCCCAGGGATCTGTCCTGAGCCCTATTCTTTTCAGCCTTTATATAAATGACCTGCCATCCATCTGCACTGGATGTGAGGCTCAGATGTATGCTGATGATACAGTAATTTATGTCCACGCACAAACCACAGCCCAAGCTGCTGCCAAACTCAGTGATACAGTGATAAAAATAAATCTTGGTAAAATTATTTAAATTTATCAGTGTTTTTTCAACATTTTGGGTATAACATTGCGGTATACCGATAACCGTGATAATTTGTGTGAAATGTTCATACCGCTACATCCCTAATGGGACCTTTAACTTATTATTTGTTGTTACAAGCACAGAAGAAAATAAATCATGTCTTCCAATTCAGTGTATCTGTAACCAAATAGTTATTTTTGTGGTAGAAATATATATATAAAGTATTGGTACTTTGTATCGGCAAGTACAAAAGTCCTTCTTGGCAAGTCATGCCACTCGGCGGCCATCTTGGCGACGCCTCGAAAAGCCCAAAGAGACCGGACCCCTATCTAAATGAATGGAGGCATGGTCAAATCCACCCTTTAACGCGATAGCAGGACGGAAAAAACATAGACATGCTCGCCAGTGAAATAAGATACAAATAAAAACCAAAAAACATTGACTTTACCGTAGAAATTATGTTTAAAACGCTCTTTTCCTACAGGGAGAACTCCACTGCACATGCGCGCGGATTTACGACACCGACGTCCATCGTACGGCTGAATCTGGGCCGGCTGCTGTGCTCTGGCTCTACTCTACCTGACCATTTATGTATGGACCAGATAATGTCTAATACATCATTTCTTATCATTCACTTTATAAATTAGATAAAGATTTGAAAGCAGTAAATGTTTTTGGACTCTGTCGTAAAAACTACTTGTGCACATGCGCTGGTGATACAACATGATTGGGTTATAATTTTCCCGTTCGGCTGTGACAACGCAGGTGATTGGCTTTTAATGAAAGGGGCGGGATATGCGCCATCTTTGGCGTCGCAGATTTCCCCATTCAAAATGGTCAGAGTGATCTTTCTCTACAATAGTAGAACGTCTCTGGCATGTACACACATGAAAACACCAAAATAGGTTTGAAAAAAAATGCTATCGGTGCAGCCCGATTGTTTTAATCTGCATGCCTATTTCGATCTCCATTTCTATTGAAACTGACAGCAACTAAAAGCTGGAGTCAAATTCCTTGTATGAGCACACATACTTGGCTAAAAACATAGATTCTGAATGACTGTTGGCGTAATGCAGGTGGTAGACAGTGGCACATGACTAAAATTGGCAGAGGTTAGTCTCTAATACAGGAATGCAGCCAGATCTAGTGGACACTGACTTTAATGAATCACGTAATGTACAATTTCTTCTTTTAAGTTTTTCTCTTATACTTCATTTTTGTTTAAGATATATGAACATAGAACAGATGATGGCTAGGTCATCACAGTGTAATCACTGAAAATTAAGACAGATACTTTTTGACATGGAATTCAAACCTTTTAACCAACCAGAGTTGTATAAGCAGTACGATGAAAGAAACGTAAATACCTAGTGACATCTGGAAGCCACTGGACAGTAAGGCTGGGCCACTCCAGCGCATGAGTCATCACCAGGTCATACAGGAAGGGTGTGTTTTTCTTCCAAATCTTGTACTCCTCATTGATGACCCTTTCTTCCACTGCATCGTCATACACTTTAGCAGAACAACACAGTGTAAGTTACAGGTATAATTGCAAATGATGGAAGCTTTTGTGCAGCTATGTATTAAGTATGAGCAGTGTGGTAAGTTACTGCTGACAATGCACAGCTGCACTTGAGGGCTCATAGATTAACAGATAAGACAACATCACAACGTAACATTAATGATAACGTTACACTTTGTAATAAAATATTGACAAAGAAGTTCAAGAATAGTATGTGAAAGGATATTCTACGATGCTATCTTACCCATCACCAAGCTACATAAGTTATCTGCTACGGGTTCAGAGCTTGAGTAAGTTATTGCTTGCTACCACCCACTATGGCGTATTTTGGAGAAGGGGGTTGTGGCGCCATAAAAAGTAGTTTCTCACGTAGAAATAAGCGTTGTTTGGTGCCCTCGGTGTATACTGAACTTACAGGGTCAAGGTATTACAGACGGTCTTTAAACAACGTACAACCAAGAAGAACACAAAGACTGGCTAAAGCCAACACGCCTCCTGATAAGTCTTTCCTAAGCTAACATGTAATGCTAGCATCCACTGCATAGTTCGACCAGGAGCGGTACACACACAGGGAAAACGGACCGTCGCTTTATTCGCCATGTGGTTTCAGTGAACCTACCCTCTTTATCAGCCATGCTCCCAACTTTGCGATGTGTCACAGTGCTCGAAAGCAAAGTATCTAGGCAGTCAGTGTTTACACCGCTGTTCTCCTAGCTAACAGTGCTTGGTTTGTATCCCGGGTACTCCTTCCTTTTTCAGCGCCGAATTACTCCATACCTACTGCGCATGGGTCATTACGAGCATACCGACGAGGGCCAACACTGCGCGATGACTGCGCATTAGAGAAGGCCGTGCGCAGAGACCAACAGGTCCTGCCGGAGCTTCCCACTCTGACTCCACCGCTTCTAAACCGCACTTTACTTGCACTCCACACAATAGGGAACAAAACAATAAAAACATTTATGTTTTGCTAGCTCGTGAAATAGAATACTTTACAGACAGAACCTTACAGAACCTTTACTATTTGACTTTAGACCAAAAAAGGAAGTAATACAGCTTTTTCCTGTGGCATCACTCCACCCCACCCACACACACACACACACACACACACACACATACTGAGCACTACAACCTCAGTATGCATTCCAATGAGTTTATTTTGTAAAAGTCTCATCAATAAACAGCAAAAACAGTTTACAGTAAATTACAAACCTTGAAAATGCAAAGCATGTTCCAAATACAAGCATAATAAAAATTAAAAAAACAACAACACAAGTTTACGTACAGAATGTGTCAGCTACCATTACAAAATAAATAGGTCTATATTTCATGAAAACAACCGAAGAAGGAAAGTAAAGGCAACTGACACATGGTTAAAAGACAGAGCACTCTGGTGTCAACCTAAATCCAACTAAGTAAGCTCTCATAGGGAAAATGATCGGTTTGGCAATTTCAGAAAGCATTATCACTTTCAGGTTAAACATTCTTTACAACTCTTTCACAGTTTAGAAATTAATGTGGTTCCGTTGACTGTCAGGTTAAAATGTTGAGACTAGGCAACAGAAAGAGGTGTATTTTGTGTTCTTTTTTATCTAAGTCACCGCATACCAACAAATATGTGGTTTTAAACTAAGAACCAATAGACACGTTAATATAAGAATGATCTGGAGTATGACATTAGAGCATGCCACTATAAAAAGCTTTGAAATATACAGTGATCTATTTCACAGATACACAAAAGAACAAATGTATCACTTTCCATAAAAAGATGAGCTGTTACCTAAAGCAGTCCAAGTAGAATACTGGTCCTATATCCAGATATAGTTAATATTGAGTTACAATGTGTAACCCAGTTGTGCACAACACTTCATACATTGATCTATGTACTTCCGTACTTCTTTTTCTGGTTACATAAAAGAGTAACATATAGGGTAATGGATAATGTTTGACAGTTATTAAATATTCCATATGTCCCTCCCTCCCTCCCATAATTATCCTTGTAAAAATCATCTACATCAATCTACAGCTAGAGTGATCAGTACACTGTAATACCAAACATATCATAGATGGTAGGAGAGTATATGTATATATACATATATATTTACATACACATATATACATATATATACACATATACACACACACACACATATATATACACATATATATACATATATATATACATATACATACATATATATACATATACACACATATATATATACATACATACATACATACATACATACATATATATACATACATACATACATACAAACATATGTATATACATATATATATATATGTATATACATATATATATATATATATATATATATATATATATATATACATACATATATATATATATATATATGTACTAGGGCCGGGACTTTAACGCGTTAATTACGATTAATTAATTACACAAAAATTAACGCACTTTAAAAGCAGTAATTTTTGCACCGCGGAACGTTTCTCACTCGATGAGTTTCAGGGGTACCGATTATACTGGAGCACCAACTAACGTTCATGCATAGCAATCATGACTTCAGACAACAACAATGAACAAAGAAACAGTTGAGACCGCTTTGGTTGGCCCCGTGGATGGGAAACTTTGTTTTAAAAAGCGGACGGATGGCAGCGTAGACAAGAGCACGGTTGTATGCAAATTATGCAAGAAGGAGTTCGCGTGTCACCGCAGCATATCAAGCCTCAGATATCACCTAAATGCTACACATATAGCAGCTAGCGTTAGCGTGGGAGCTAGCGTGGACGTCAGCCCGACTCCGAGTACAAGGACCCAAAACAAAGTGTTATAGTTTACAGAAGGTCTACCTACCTATAGGCTACCCGAATCTATGAAACGTATTCCTAAATATGCTATTGCTACACTTTATGACAAAAATTGCACTGGTCTGTTGGTCTTGGAAAAAAACAACAACACTGTTTTGTTGCTTAAGCTTATGTATTCAGTCATTATTCAATGGTATACTAAAATCCATGTGAAAAAAATTGCTTCTCACTGTTGTCGGGTCAAATATTTATATGCGATTAAAATGCTATTAATTTCGATAAATTAATTACAAAGCCTCTGATTAATTTGATTATTTTTTTTAATCGAGTCCCGGCCCTAATATATACACATACATATATACATATATATATATATATATACACATATATATATATATATATA
>CAEMYA010000087.1:399705-414041 GCA_903131615.1 Diplodus sargus
CATATATATATATATATATATATATATATATATTCCCACTGGTCAAAGCACGATGTCTTCTTTGCAGCGGGAGCGGCTGCTGTGGGGGGTCGGGTTCGGGCCGGGTTAGGGCAGACAATTCATGCTGGTGTGTCGGGCTGCGTCGGGTTCAGGCTTAAAAACCAGCGGGCCAGGTCGGGTAAGGTTGTAATTTTCAGGCCCGTTGAGAACTCGTTCCCGAACACTTCCACTTTGTTATAATACCACTGACAGTAGACTGTGAAATAGGAACAAGTCAATTTCATAACTGGACTTGTTGCACAGGTGGCTTCCTATCACAGTACCACGCTGGAATTCACTGAGCTCCTGAGCAACCCATTCTTTCACAAATGTCTGCATGCCTAGGTGCTTGCTTTTATACACCTGTGGCCATGGAAGTGATTGGAACACCTGATTTCAATTACCTGGATGGGTGAGTGAATACTTTTGGCAATATAGTGTATATATGGAGGTCAAATGCATTTGAACAGGGTGACAGCTTATACAATACAGATATGTATGCATTGGCCAGTATAAATACTTAATGATAGCTATCTACAATATGTGATTATGAACTACTGGGAAGAACCCATGCCACCACAATTCCCTGTTTCATCTGGCCTAAATGTGACCTGTAGTAGGGTTGTCAAAAGTATCGAAACTCAAAAAAGTATCGATACCAAAATGTTGTATCGAATACGATACTCATTTTCAAAAGTATCAATACCGATTATTTTTTGCACTACCTCAGACCTGAAACTTGTTATCATAGTTGCAGTTGCTTTTTGCACAACTGTTTTTTATTATAAATATTTAACGTGTGGTTCTGTTAATTGTTACATGTTGTAACGGAGGTTATTTTTGCATTTTTCTTGTTAATAGAAATATTTCTTTAAAATTTTGGAGTCTTTTTTTAATCCTTGTGGTATCGAAAATGGTATCGAGTATTGAATATTTTCCTGAGTATCGGTATCGAGTTGAAAATTTTAGTATCATGACAACCCTAGCCTGTAGTGACATGATGCTATTATATCACGTTACATACTCATTAGGGATGCACCAACAGTTTTTTTAATTGTGATCATTTTGCAATCCACTGTAAAACTGTCTGTCTGAGCGCATATGATAGATAACTATCAACAATAATTAAAGAGGCAGTAAGCAATCTTTTTCACTGTTCCACAGCACAGACATGTTTACCGCATGTAATTTAGGGAGTGACCGGGTTAAGGATAAATACCAGTGAACCTTTAGCTGAAGACATTATTCCAACATTAGAAGGCAATGAGGTTTCATCTGCTTCATTAGTATGGTTATTTTTAAAAGCAGATTTTTCTTGCATGCACACAGCCCAAATTCAGACAAATTTTCTGTTTGGATTTTTCTTGCATGCACACAGCCCAAATTCAGACAAATTCAGACAAATTTTCTGTTTGGATTGAGCATTTTGATTCAGACACTGTTCCTTTGAATGACCTGTGATGACTGCAGTCACTGCCATCACTGCCATGTTTGCAAAAACACAAACGAAGATGATGTGGAAACGTAGTGGGATGCCTGCTCAGGACACTAAAAAGCTGACAAATCAGAACAGACTGGGCTTTTCAGGAGGGGGAGTGGGGGTGCTGCAGAGGTAGACGGCATGAGAAATATAATGTGGTTTTTTTTTTAGAGATTAAAGCACTTACACCTATGCTTGTAGACACCCAGGTGCTTGGACATAAGCATAATATGGGACCTTTTAAATGATCTAAAGCAAAAGAAAGGGAAGACATTTTACTGCAACGTTTTCTATTGAAGCAACATATTTAATTATATTCTTGCAGCCACCCACACTACCCACAAATGACTTAATAAATAAGTGTCACTGAACAGGTTATGAAAGGAGTATACAATTCCAAACATTTTATTATGATTGGGCTATCAGTCAGATCCTAGTAGAAAAAAGGCTTTATATAAACACTGCTAATGTTATCAGTGATCCTAATGTTTGCCAATAGCGCATGATAAAAGTCTTCAAGTACTTAATGCCCCTTTAAATATCCTAGAAATAGTTTATTCAACAACATAAACTAACAAGCTTTCAGAGTCACTCAATAAAAGTGTTTAACTATTTTAATCTGTGATTGAGAGTTTTAAAGATGACAACTTGCTTTGATTTCTGACACAGATATTGGCATCAAGTTTAAGTGCTGAAAGAAAAGTGTGACATAATGCCCAGTTACAACCTGGCATCCACATGAGTGCTATGAATAGCAGGATGGGTGCATCTTTCACACAAAACACATACTGGAAGTCCCAAGAAGAAGTGGAGGTGACGATGGCAGCCAGTAGATGGTGGTGATGACAGATTATTTTGTAGATTCACCTTTCCAACATCACAGCTACACAGAATGATTTCCTCTTCAGGCTTTCATCTCTTAATGTTCTTCTATGAGCAGCTTGTTCTGACGGAACCAATAATAAAGAAATACAAACATGTAGCATTGTTGATAGTAGTATTCGTCAAATTAAGTAAAATGAAGACTAAAGTGCTTTGCAAAGTTATTATTAAGAGTTAATAACAATTAAAACAAATATAAATAGGAAAGTAACTGCAACTGTGTTATAAGTAGCAGACTCAGTATGATAGTAGCAACAACAGCGATAGACAAATGGTAAACCAACTAAGACAACATATTGTACTTAAAATACAATGTTTACATTACAATTAACTGATTTAATAATGAGGTGTGCATCTCATGGTAAGCTCAACAACTGATTTTTGGGGGGCTGCAGAAACAACTAACGATCATGCAGATGAAGAGAAACAGTTACATTAATTTAGAGTTGCGTTCTTGTCCAGTATTCATTCTTTCTTTATCTGTTTTGGTCTCTAAATATATGGGGGCTTACAGTGGCAACTCAAAGAGAGCTTTTCAGACCAACTTCAAGCCTCCCAAGGAGGCAGGCAGCTCGATGTTTCAGTTGTACCAAGTCAGAGATTTGTGGATTTTGTTTTCTTCTTTTTACCCAAAGTTTAGGTTTAGCACAAGTTCAATGACATTTCCTTGTCAAAAAAAGTGTAGGTGTAGTGTAATCCAGTGCATGCATTTTGATGCTATACCAGGGACAGATGCCACTGCAGTAATGACAGCTTGTTTACTTCTACCTACAAGGTGGCTCCTCTTTGCATTGTTTCAAGTGCAGCCAAAATTGTATAGAGGCGCCTTTTGTGGCCTTTGGTTGTAAACACCCACAGCTGCTCTGATATTGATGACGATTGATGAAGATTTGGGAGTGCACTGAACTAATTCAAGTAGCACTAAGCCTGCAAGACAACCTTTGAGAACACACAGGCACAGATTTGTAAAACCAAATTTGATTTTGCACGAGGGAGGACAGACAAGAGGAATTGTGTAACTACATTTGAACAAGCAACAGGGATTCTCACATTCAATGCTGCTTGCTCTCACTTTTGGCAGTCTGAATCTCAGATCCTGAGAATCTAAGATCAAACTTTAACTGAGAGCACCTCCACAACCTGGAAGTGAAGCTTATCGTTTTAGACCCTTCCTTCTTCAGTCAAAATAAAAGATGGGATTATAGTGTTATTTTAATCCAACAGATAAAGACAAAGAGCAGTATTTGGTGTCTGAATTATCAAAAAAATCTAAATACATCTACTCTTCATGAGAGTCAAATTAATAAAAGAAACAGTTTGTAAATGTTAGTTAGCTTTTTGCTAACACTATTTCTACTGTTGTAAGGAATCTAATGAGTCTGATCTAGGGTTGGGTTTGGGCTCACTGTGATCTGATCTGACTCCATGTGGGACTGACTGCTTCCTCGGAATAGGTGTGGCACAAATCTGACATACAGGCATGAATAAGTAGGTGATGGTAAGGAGATTATTTGGATCACTAGAATTTGTCTGATTTAATTTACATAGCCAATCAATATGCTGAACCCTGATGTATACACACACACACATACACTACCAGTCAAATGTTTGGACACACCTTCTCATTTAATCGTTTTTCTTTATTTTGAAGACTATTTACATTGTAGATTCTCACTGAAGGCATCAAAACTATGAATAAACACATATGGAATTATGTAGTAAACAAAAAAGTGTGAAATAACTCTAAGGCAGGGGTCACCAACACGGTGCCCACGGGCACCAGGTAGCCCCCAAGGACCACATGAGTAGCCCTCAGACCTGTTCTAAAAATGAAAAGGGAATATTGATATTATCTGTTTCCCACCGAGTTAAGTCATTGTTGATAATTATTGTGAGAAATAATTAACTTGATCAGTGTCTTCACATATATGAGTATCATTAATCATTAATAATCATGTATAACTAAAGGCAAACTGAGCAAATTTGTTATTTCAGAAGAGTGTATCAAACTGGTAGCCCTTCGTATGACTCAGTGCCCATGAAGTAGCTCTCAGTTTCAAAAAGGTTGGTGACCCCTGCTCAAAGGGCTCTATCTTAACGATCTGAAACGCAAGTATCATACGCAAAACACAAGTAGCTTTGTGGGCGGATCTCAGGCGCTGTTGCTATTATGCCAGCGGGATAAATGACTCTTGCGCCCGACGCAAATCTAAAATGGGTTGGTCTGAAGTAGCTACATTAGTCATAGGTGTGGTTTGGGCGTAACGTGCAATAAACCAATCAGAGCGTCATCTCACATTCCCTTTAAAAGCAGAGGCGCTCGTTCCATGGCGGATTGCTATTATAATGGCAAATTTGCCAGGCGCACGCCTGGAGCGGTTCACCAACGTTCTCGTCAGGGCTGTAAAAGACCGAGAAGTGGCATTGTATGGGGATGGGAGAAATCCATCCAAATTAGATTTGGTACAACGGGCGTGGGAGGAAATTGCCACAATTGTTTCTACGGCTGGCATCCCCAGGACAACGCACCGGGCCTCGGGAGCAGTGCGTACGGGCCGAGCAGTGCGCAACGGCCAGCTGATAACGGAGCAGCGCAAACACCAAGGTGCAGAGGATCCAGACTTACTACACGGCGTGGCAGCATTGTCAGATCGGACCGCACTGTCCGGGATGCGGCAAGGTATTAATGCCCGTCTTGACCGGGTGGCGATGTTGCTGCTGCCTCTCAGGCGCATCGCCTCAAGTCTCCAAACGCACCACCTGCTCCTGTTGTGCCCCTTCCTCCTTCTCCCTCAACTCCATCTCCGTCCACCTGCTCCCCTTGGAGCACATCACGCATTGCCATTCTTGGACCCTCACAGCTACGGCGGGCGCATTGCATATCAGAGGGAAAAAGAATTAGTTATTCTGTTTAAATCTTTTCAACTTTTTTTTGTATGGTTTGCAAAAACGGGAACTGCTTCCTTGTAGATGAGAGAAGCAAAGTGTAGTGCATGTTGAGCACACGCTACATTATGGCCAGGCACAGGGGCGCCGCAAGGGGGGGAAAAGGTTAGGACGATTCCAAGGGCCCTGCACTGACAGGGGGCGCTTTGAGACATGGGCAACCTATTTCATGGGGCCCAAAATCCCTGGCGGCGCCCCTGGCCAGGCATGTGCCCTTAAAATAGCATCTGTATAAGCGCCACTGACTTTAGACTAGGTTTTTCCTGGTCTGTTGCGGAAGTGTTTTCTGAAACGGCAAAATAGCGCCAGTGAATGTTTGCGCCGGAACACGCCTCCTCTTTTCACTGAACCGCCCCCGGGAGCGCAAAGTCATTCCCTAATTTAAGGACGTGCGTCTGCGGAGGGAAAATTCCAATGTGCGCCAAATGCAAAATAGGAATTACACAAGCGCCAGTGTACAAAGTCAATTGCGCTGAGTGCAAGATAGAGCCTTAAATATGTTTCTTAGAACCCATGCAACCACAATTCCCTGTTTCATCTGGCCTAAATGTGACCTGTAGTGACATGATGCTATTATATCACGTTACATACTCATTAGGGATGCACCAACACTGTTTTTTTAATTGTGATCATTTTGCAATCCACTGTAAAACTGTCTGTCTGAGCACATATAATAAATAACTATCAACAATAATTAAAGAGGCAGTAAGCAAACTTTTTCGCTGCTCCACAGCACAGACATGGTTACTGCATGTACTTTAGGGAGTGACCGGGTTAAGGATAAATACCAGTGAACCTTTAGACGAAGACATTATTCTAACATAAGAAGGCAATGAGGTTTCATCTGCTTCATTAGTATGGTTATTTTTAAAAGCAGATTTTTCTTTTTACATTGTAGATTCTCACTGAAGGCATCAAAATCTATTAATAAAGACATGGAATTATGTAGTAAACAAAAAAGTGTGACATAACTCTAAATATGTTTCTTAATATAGATTCCTCAAAGTAGCCACCCTGTGCTTTGTTGACAACACTGCAAACCCTCAGCCTTTTCTCAATGAGCTTCATGATGTAGTCGCCTGAAATGGTTTTCAATTCACAGGTGTGCCTTGTCAGGGTTCATTTGTGGAATTTTTTGCCTTCTTAATGGGGTTGGGACCATCAGTTGTGTTGTGCAGAATCCGGTTGGTACACAGCTGACAGTCCTATTTGACAACTGTTAGAATTCATATTGTGGCAAGAACCAATCAGCTAAATAAAGAGAAACGACAGTCCATCATTACTTTAAGAACTGAAGGTCAGTCAGTCTGGAAAATTACAAAAACTTTGAATGTGTCCCCAAGTCCAGTCGCAAAAACCATCAAGCCCTACAACGAAACCCCGGGTAAAGAAGACCCAGAGTCACCTCTGCTGCTGAGGATAACTTCATCTAAGTCACCAGCCTCGGAAATCGCAAGTTAACAGCCAGGGTTTAAAATTGGCACCCGCCACTCGCCAAATGTGTGTTAAAATATGTTCTGGCGAGTAAAATAAATAGGTCACACACTATTGGCAGGCTGCTGAAATTTGCCGACTTTGCTATATAACTTTCATCATAAATGCCAAACAGTAAAACAGACACAGTTCACAGCTACAGCAGATCTACTGATTGTGTTTCAAATTTGTTCCTCGCTGTCCACCGTCATTCAACATTTGAAAATGTATCAAGTTGCGCAAGGCAAGGGTCGGGTATTGGTAAACATAATGACCGGCCACCGCTGTCAACGTTTTTTGTGCCTCTGATTCATGTCTTCATGTCACTTCACAAATAGTCCATTCATTTGTCACGACGGAACTTTATTCAAAGCCAGTGTTGCCACAGTTACCTTCAAAAAGTCATTACTGACTACTTCTTTAAAAGGTAACTTAGCTACTCTACTGATTACTTGTTTTTAAAAGTAACTAAGTTAGATTACAAGTTACTTTATTAGTTACATTCAGCAGGTAATGACCCCCCCCCCCCCCCATAAACATTCAGCGTGGCCTTCAGATTTCTGTCCTTCTCCAGGTAGGAAGAAAAAGATGTTCTGTGAGGCAACACGGCATTGATAGTAGTGGAATCATGTTTATTATGGTACGACACGAGGACGACTGAATTGTGTTTAAGCACAGCATTTCCTCTAAAACATACTGCACAACCAACTTCTTCAACTCTCCCCTGCTTACTTGTTTTGCACCGAAGTCCAGCTTTTGTTGCTTGCAGACGTCGAGGCCATGGCTTTGCTCGCAGCTCTCTGCTTAACACCACCAGGTGGGACTCGCTCTATTAACTTAACTGTGCTGCGACTTCAAATTTGACGTAGTGTTTTTGAAGCGACTTTACTGAGGTTCACCCAGTGTTAGCAGCAGGAGGACGGTTAGCTCACTTCCCAGAGCCTCGCCGAACTGCTGGGACCATCATGAAATGACTTAGCATAAATATTTTAATACAAAATAATTAAAATTTTTTCAATATCTTCCATATCATGTGACCCAGTGACTCCAAACCAGCAGCAGATTGTATTAGTAAACTGGGACACGGCTTTTTATATTGTGTTTTAGTGCTTCCTCTATTTTATATGAATATTAATATGCAGAAATTATGATTTTTTTCTCAATAGCTTCCATGTCATGTGGCCCACTGACTTCTGAAACAGATTCTGTTCCCATAAGAAATATATAATAATAAAGAAAATAATGGTAAAAAAAGTTCTCTAATGCTCAAGAGGTTAACATATTTTCAAGTGGCAATGTCAACTTCTACACTATTTTGTCTCATGTCTTAGATTCTGATTCTGAAATTCTGAAAATGATTTTTTTTTTTTTTTCTAAATCTCACCAGTAGTCACCATTTAAAGGGACATAGGGCAGGATCAAGTAATAAGCCTCAATAGCGACAC
This sequence comes from Diplodus sargus, assembly GCA_903131615.1. Lineage (NCBI taxonomy): Eukaryota > Metazoa > Chordata > Actinopteri > Spariformes > Sparidae > Diplodus > Diplodus sargus. Next base: position 407,971 of record CAEMYA010000087.1, read on the forward strand.
GACGGCCGTTAGGGTAACTGCAGCCATCAGCCAAGCCGGTGCGGGAGCGAGCATGAACTCTTCACAGCAGTGCAGCTGATGCTGTGACACGGTTATTTATTTACTCACTGTTCAAGTGACTGTTTACTGCAAGACCTCCACACATGCCTCCCCGGAACTTCGTTGGTAGCCTACATCTGCGAACAGCATCATCTCAAGCGACAAAGTAAGTAAACTAAGTGTTTATTTTAGTGCAACTTTAGTATATTTCTTTGACAACATTTACACAACATTAATTCAGCAAAATGATAGTTGTAATGTAAATACGTTTACTTTACACTGGCCAAATGGTTACTAAAGTTCAAATTTCACCAGCCACCGTGAATAACGAGCTAGCGATAGCCATTGTTTTGTGAAGCTGATGTGACTGCCACCAACGTTATGGTGTTTGACGAGCATTTGGCTTGTGGCTGCAGCTAATTTCTGACTGTGGTAATTACCAACATAGCTAATATTTATAACATTGGATAAAGACATTGGTTTAAGAAAAGCATCTATCTGTACTACTGTCACTGTGACTGTACAATTGCATAATCATATCGGTGCAAAATCTATGCACAATCCAAGGCCTGTTTTCATTCCAGCTCAAAAACTCACTATATCGGTTGCATATCGGCTATCGGTGATTGCACCCCCTCTAATATCGGCTATCGTTATCGGGCCAAAAAATCCCTATCGGTCGGACACTAATCAGAATAAAAATAATAAAGTAAAATCACATCCCTTTGAGGATTACTAAAGTTATTCTTATTCTCATTGTTTTTGTTTCAGGATTTGGAATTGACAATGGAAGGAGTGGCACACATGGAGGAATCTTCAGAGGAGGAGTATGTGTCGGCAGGCTCCAGACCAGTGTCTGCAGGAGTGCCCACCTGGAGATGTACTGCCAGGATGAGGGTACACTGCGTCTGGTTAGGATGACGTGGAATGACATCTTTGCTCTGGAGGACAGCCAAGATGTGGCAGCCGATAACAGTTTGCTGCCTAACCCCAATTTACAATCTGGCAGAATGGGCGTCTGGGAAGAGGGAACTGGACGCCGATACCGAGCTGCTGTGTTCCTTGCATCTGAGCCAAAACTCCCTAACCCCTTTGCGAACTACACAGGTTACAAAGAAGCTCCATTTAGGGTGCCAGACTAAAATTTTCAACTGTGTGTGTATCTGTGATCACAATGCCTCAAAAAATAAAACATTTTAGCAAAAGATTCCACTTTCATCCAAAAATAAATGCTATTTATGTACAATATATTTTTTATTTTCAAAGTTTACAGTGAAAAGAAAGTATTTTTCAAATTTGCATTATGTACATAGTTTTATTTTGTTTTTGGGTTTTTTTTACACGTTCATAATAAAATCAATGTGTGGTAGACAAGACGGTCTTCTCTTCTCTCTTTTCTTGCTCACAACTCTGGATCATGTAGCTGAGGCCTTTATGGAGAGAAGAGAAAAGTAGAGTTAGAACACATGCTCACAAAGCTTCATAATCAAATCTAGTAATTATTATTTTTAACTCTACCCTGGCAGAACAGATATAACTGATGGCTTGATGTTGATTGTTTGAGCATTACAAATACAAGTGCCAGACTTTCAAATGAATTAGCAGTGTATCAAACTTGGTGATAGTGAGCAGAAGATCTACATTTTTCTGCAGTATTGAACTTCAGTACAGTGCAGCTGGCACTTACAGAGAATGACTTGTGACTAACTTCTAAATTGTTTTTTATTTCAAAGAGGTATGTTTTGACTTGACCTGCAAAACAATAAGAAACATTATTTGAAACTGACCAGACATGAATGTGGGATGTAGGTGAATGACATTACTTGTCCTCTGCGAATGTGTGTCCGGATCAGTTCTGCTATTGAGGGGTGGGGGGAGCGCAACTCCTGCCAGATGGGTCACTAGGCCAGTGTTTTGCTTTTCCTGGGAGCGCCTCTCCATCTATATGCTTCCTTAAGATGCAACGCTGCAGTCTCTTGTAGCTAAAAGACTATTTAAAAATATACATGTTCACACATACACAGCTAACACATAGCCTGTAAATACCGTTACTGTACCCCCTAAATAGTGTATTTCCCGGAGACGGGAACGAGACAGGAGCCATCCCGCTGTGTGTATGATATAGCCTTATCCCCTAACGTTATACGCATGAAGCAGCCAGGAAGCCGGCTCGCTGTGTGTAGCTAGCGGCTAATCTGACTACACAGACACAGAAATTGTTAGCCTGTTGCTACAGCAAGCTGCTAACATCACCTCCCGGATAACAGTTGGGCTTTCGGTCCTATATATATAGGGACATATCTCTAACTATTCGTTTTCAGACTAAAGGACAGTGGGAAATGCGCAGTCTGTAACTACACAGGACTGGACTAAGATACATGTTAGCAGCTAACGCTACTTTGCACGTTAGCTCACTCCGAGTCCTTGGTGATCTCATAACATTTTCAAATCAAGCTCTAAATATGACCTGTAATCTTTTCTTACCTGGTTACTAGGAAATGAGCCATGTATGCATCTGTTTTCAGTCCCACTTCAAGTTGAAGTTGCCTCCATGAGTCGAACGCGTATCCGATGTTTATTCGGGTGCCAGTCTGGCTTTGGTCGTAATTTTGTTTCGACTCACGACTTGCCACTTATAAAACCTTCGTTTTCCTCTTAGTATAACTTTTTATTGGACTTTGTGTGTTGCTGGGTAGTTTTCTGGCCGTAGCAGAATCCATTGCTACCCAAACACTAGTTTGGATCCACCGCGCTTGTCTTCTTCCGGTCTCCAAGCCATCGAGGACGTGCATTCAGTGTCATTTGACGTCATGTCCGCAGGACTGCGCGGCAAATTCGGACCCAGAATTGCAGTACATTATGCAGCACACCGCCTGTTCAAGGCAACGTAGAGATACGTGGGTGGGCTCATTCTTTTTGGTTTTGAATGCTTCATCACCCATTAGCATTAAAATACTTATAATGAATGTTTATTTTTTTACAAATCCTGCCCTAAGTCCCTTTTAAGGGTTATTTTTCAGAGTTTTCTTCCAGAGGGCATGCCCCCAGACCCCCCTACTGTTGGTAGGTAGGTAGGTCAAAAATCTAATTTTATACCCTGTTAACAGCACCTCAGATTAGAGCCCAGATGAATGCCACACACAGTTCTAGTAGCAGACACATCTACATCAACTGTTGAGATGAGACTGCGCAAATCAGGTCTTTCTGGTCAAATAGCTGCTAAAAAACACTACTAAGAAAAAGCAACAAGCAGAAGAGATTTGTTTGGGCCAAGAAACACAAGGACTGGACATTAGACCAGTGGAAATCTGTGCTTTGGTCTGATGAGTCCAAATTTGAGATCTTTGGTTCCACTCACTGTGTAAAGGTGAACGGATGGTCTGTACATGCATGGTTCCCACTGTGAAGTATGGAGGAGGGGTTGTGATGGTGTGGGGTTGCTTTGCTGATGACACTGTTGGGGATTTATTCAAAATTGAAGGCACACTGAACCAGCATGGCTACCACAGCATACTGCAGCTGCATGCCATCCCATCCGGTTTGTGTTTGTTGTACCATCATTTATTTTTTAACAGGACAATGACCCAAAACACACCACCTGGCTGTGTAAGGGCTATTTGACCAAGTAGGAGAGTGATCGAGTGCCGCACCAGATGGCCTGGCCCCCACAGTCACCTGACCTAAACCCAATCAAGATGGTTTGGGATGAGATGAACCGCAGAGTGAACGCAAAAGGGCTAACAAGTGCTCTGCATCTCTGGGAACTCCTTCAAGACTGTTGGAAAACCATTTCAGGTGCAGACCCCATGAAGAGCATCGAGAGAATGCCAAGAGTCTGCAAAGCAGTAATCAAAGCAAAGCTATTTTTAAGAATCTAAAATATGAAACATGTTCTGAGTTATTTCACACTTTTTTGTTTACTACATAATCCCATATGTGTTCACTCATAGTTTTGATGCCTTCAGTGAGCATCTACAATGTAAATAGTCATGAAAATAAAGAAACACCATTTTATGATAAGGTGTGTCCAAACATTTGTCTGGTAGTGTATACATATTACATTCAATACACATGCACACACACACACACACACGTATGTATTTGCATGTATTTAACTGCTGACTTTTCCTTGTGTGGACTACACACTACCCCCATGTCTGAATGTGTGTGCTCTATTGTAGCATGCTATTCAGAACTAGTTAGTGAACAACCTCTTGGGACCGGGGTGCACACTCAAAATTTCTGGGACCCCAATAAGCACCATGTCATTTTTTTTTTCAGTTCAATTCAAAATACTTCCATCCCACAAGGGTGAATTCATTCAAATTCAATTCAAATTGTTTCAGGTCAGACAAAATAGGAAGATACTCAATTTATGGGATTATGGAACTTCAACCTTTAACTGTGGCTTGTCCCTGTGCACATTTGCCAAGTGAGCACTAAATAATGATCAGAGTGCTGAATATGTAGGCATTTATGAATCACACCTTACTGTCGGTGGTATTTTGGATGATGTCATTGTCAGGGTCTCCTGCCTCTGAGCTGCTCTTCTGGTCGTCATCTTTCCCATCCTTCTTTAGGTCATCCTCTCCAGAAGAGATCCTCGACAGCTTGGAGGACTTCTAGCGCGCGCGCACACACACACACACACACACACACACACACACACACACACACACACATTTAATATCTTTGTGAAAGTACCTGAACTCAAATTTAATTACTTTTGGCTTTTGCATCTCACAGTATTGCTATTTCCACCCCACTTAGTTACTATTGCTATGCAATTAAAGCTTTACATTCTAGGGCTGCACATATGCTGTTTACAATAATAACACTGGCAGTTGGGTTTTAAATGATGGGACGTGGATTTTACACAATAAATCTTTTTTAAGATTTTTCTCTCTTTATCATTTAGTCTTAGTTTCTTAGTCAGCTCCTGCACACATTTTATAGCATTAACATTATACACAGGATTACCATGGTTTACCGAAAACAACGATAATCCAGATGCTATCATGATTTAATATGCACCATTTATTATTCACAAACACGATTGTTCTCAATCACTACCTAACATTTGTCATTTTCTCCAAGAACTGTTTCTCTACTTATTTGACTTAATTAAACAACAAATAAGTAAGCCTTTGACACAATATGGAAATGTTTTCCCTGAAACCGCCGACTGAATAGGCTTCTATTTATGTTCATGTGAACTCCAGGCTCTGTGTGGGCTCAGGCTACTCACGCTGCCAGTTTGTCAAGCCTAATAGGGTGCGTGTCCACAGGAGTGTTGTTTGATATGAGGCATTGCGATGCTTCTCATCTTTGCACGCTTGACCAAAACAGCTACACCCTCCAACAACACTCACTGGCTGCACCTGATTGGAGGGACACTACTGGTGGGCCATGTGCTCCAGGATTTCAAACCGGACCAACATGGCGGCTTGTTTGGAAACTTTCGCTTCTATGTCTTCTGTATCAGAGACACTTGTGCTCACATCTTTGCAGAGACCTGTTGACACCGCTGTCGGATCAAGTTGTTGCACTTGGCAGGCAGACTGTGTTCTAAGCTGACAAAGTGCATGAAAATACGACCCCCCCCTCCCCAACTGTGTGTAAAACATACACACAGTGTGTAAAACATACACACAGTTGTCTTATGTTTTCTTAAACAGGGTTTCTGCCGGTTTGAACAAGTCAAATTTAAGACCTTTTTAAGACAATTTTGAACTAAATTTAAGACCTACACGAAGTACAAAAAAGTAAGGAAAAATTCGGTCCCAGAATTACTTTAAAAAAACAAACAAAACACATTCATTGCCATTCACAGAGCAGCTCAAACAATGAAGAATGGAGTGGATCAGTGTGTGTCAGGGCTATTATAGTTTTACATTTTTATTTTGATTTAGTTTTTCAGTTTGTGTTTTCATTTTAGTTTAGTTTTAATTAGTTTAACACGTGATCTAAGTAGTTGAAGTATAGTTTTTATCTAGGAATTTAATTTTAGTTAATTATAATATCCCTGCACA
>CAEMYA010000087.1:422039-432256 GCA_903131615.1 Diplodus sargus
TTTTGGGATGGCCACGCCCCTCACACAGTAAGTCGGATTGACTTGAAATTTGACACACAAGTCCAGCTCCATGTGCTCTACAAAAAAGCCAATCAGACCATGAAGCTCCGCCCACTTAGATTTTTAGCTAATTAGCATAATGTGAAAAACAGTTAAATGAATAGAACTTTTGAAAGATTGACTCTATCAACACCAAATTTGGTATATGGCTTTGGGGGAAGACCAGACACATTTCTACTATAAATGAGCCAGATTAATCAAAAATCATGGCCGCCACGGACCAATGTATTGTCGCAATGGGCGGAGCTTAGACATGATTGGCCATAACTCCAACGCCCTTTGTCCTATCATCACAAAACTTGGTGGGTAGGTTCAGAACTGTACTGGGAATCGGCCTGCCAAAGCATGTTGAGCGCAACCTATAGGGGGCGCTATAAATGCAACATATGCGTATCTCAAAGACCATTGGACGGAATTTCACCCAATTTGGTATGCATACTCTAGGGGCGAGTATTAACAAATATCCTGAGAACGATGTTGATTGGTGAAAGTGGGCGTGGCCTATTCGTCATTAACCATCATTGTTTGCGTTTTATTCATTTATGGCGAGCTGGAAGGACCCAGAGACACGAAACTTAGTACGTTGCATATAAATGATGTCCAAATGCTGCTCCGAAAATTTGATCCCGATCCGTCAGATGGGGGCGCCATAACATAGGGTGTGAACTTCGAAAGGCTCTCCCTGCCAAGCCATAAGTGCTATTGACTTGAAATTTTTCAAACATGTCCTCCTGATAGTCCTCTACAAAAAAGCCTATTGCAACAAGAAAGCCGCTATTACAGATTTTTTGCTCATTTGCATGATGTTAAAAACAGTAAAATGAATAGAACTTTTGAAAGATTGACTCTATCAACACCGAATTTGGTATATGGCTTTGAGGAATGAAAAGACATGTTTCTACTATAAATGAGCCAGATTGGTCAAAAAACATGGCCGCCACGGACCAATGTATTGTCACAATGGGCGGGGCTTAGACATGATTGGCCATAACTCCCACACCCTTTGTCCTATCATCACAAAACTTGGTGGGTAGGTTCACAACAGGACTAGTAATCTGTCTACCAAAGCATGAGCTCAGCCTATAGGGGGCGCTATAAATGCCATTAGCATGTAGCTGAAAACCAAATTTGAAGAAATCTGGGGCTCATCATGCCTGTGTGTTGCACAGATCTTTGAGGGACACGGCGGCCGATGTCATCGACTGCAGGGGATGAGGGTCAGGGTGGCCGGTTTGGGGCAAAAGAGGTTAGAACCCGCGGATTGCCGCTTGCGGATTGTGCCGGTTTATTAGGGTTCTAACCCCGAAGGGGTAGAACCCTTCTAAGATTGTGCCGGTTTATTATTATTATTATTTGTTGTCTGCCGCTTGAGCTCAAATTACCGTGAGCTGGAATGGGCCAGAAACTTGAAACTTGGCCCAATGATTGGAAATGATGTGCATCAACTTTTATTAAAATATAAATGCTACACATGCGTATCTCAAAGACCATTGGACGGAATTCCACCAAATTTGGTATGCAGGCTGTAGGGGCGAGTATTAACTAATATCTTGAGTGCCATGTTGATTGGTGAAAGTGGGCGTGGCCTATTTGTCATTAACCATCATTGTTTGCGTTTTATTCATTTATGGCGAGCTGGAAGGACCCAGAGACACGAAACTTGGTACATTGAGTATAAATGACGTCCAAATGCTGCTCCAAAAATTTGATCCCAATCCGTCAGATGGGGGCGCTATAACACAGGGTGTGAACTTCGAAATGCTCTCCCTGCGAAGCCATAAGTGCTACTGACTTGAAATTTTTCAGACACGTCCTCCTGATAGCCCTCTACAAAAGACCCTCATGCGCCATGAAAGCCGCTGTTACAGATTTTTTGCTAATTTACATAATTTTAAAAACAGTAAAATGAATAGAACTTTTAAAAAATTGACTCTATCAACACCAAATTGGGTATATGGCTTCGGGGAATAAAAAGACATATTTCTACTATAAATGAGCCAGATTGGTCAAAAAACATGGCCGCCACGGACCAATGTATTGTCGCAATGGGCGGGGCTTAGGAATTATTGTCCATAATTCCCACACCCTTTGCCCTATCATCACAAAACTTGGTGGGTACGTTCACGACAGGACTGGGAATCTGCCTACAGGAGCATGTTGAGCTCAACCTATAGGGGGCGCTATAAATGCCCTTAGCATGTAACTGAAAACCCAATTTGGAGGAATCTGGGGCTTATCATGGCTATGTGTTGCACAGAGCTTTGAGGAACATGGTGGCCGATGTCATCGACTGCAGGGAATGAGGGTCAGGGTGGCCGGTTTGGGGCGAAAGGGGTTAGAACCCGCGGATTGCCGCTTGCGGCTATATTTATTATTTGTTGTCTGCCGCTTGAGCTCAAATTCCCATGAGCTGGAATGGGCCAGAAACTTGAAACTTGGCCCAATGATTGGAAATGATGTGCATCAACTTTTATTAAAATATGAGCCCCGTCAGCCAGATGGTGGCGCTATAATTAAGGATTTAAAATGCGTTTTTGGGAAGGCCGCGCCCCGTACACAGTAAGTCGGATTGACTTGAAATTTGACACACAAGTCCAGCTCCATGTGCTCTACAAAAAAGCCAACCAGACCATGAAGCTCCGCCCACTTAGATTTTTTGCTAATTAGCATAATGTGAAAAACAGTTAAATGAACAGAACTTTTGAAAGATTGACTCTATCAACACCAAATTTGGTATATGGCTTTGGGGGAAGACCAGACACATTTCTACAATAAATTAGCCAGATTAATCAAAAATCATGGCCGCCACGGACCAATGTATTGTCGCAATGGGCGGGGCTTAGACATGATTGGCCATAACTCCCACGCCCTTTGCCCTATCATCACAAAACTTGGTGGGTAGGTTCACACCTGTACTGGGAATCTGCCTACCAAAGCATCTTCAGCTCAACCTGTAGGGGGCGCTATAAATGCCATTAGCATGTCGCTGAAAACACAATTTAGAGAAATCTGGGGCTTATCATGCCTATGTGTTGCACAGATCGTTGACGGACACGGCAGCCGGTGTCATCAACCGTGGTGGATGAGGGTCAGGGTGGCCGGTTTGGGGCAAAAGAGGTTAGAACCCGCGGATTGCCGCTTGCGGCTTGCGGCTTGCGGCTATATTTATTTTTTGCTCTCTGCCACTTGAGCTCAAAGTCCTGTGAGCTGGAATGGGCCAGAAACTTGAAACCTGGCTCAATGATTGGAAATGATGTGCATCAACTTTCCTTCAAATATGAGCCAGGTCAGCCAGATGGTGGCACTGTAATTAAGGCTTGAAAATGCGTTTTTGGGGAGGCCATGTCCCTCACACCGTAAGTCTGACTGACTTGAAATTTGACACACAAGTCCAGCTCGATGTGCTCTACAAAAAAGCCCCGTGGACCATGAAGCTCTGCCTACCTAGATTTTTGCTAATTTGCATGTTGTGAAAAACAGTAAAATGAATAGAACTTTTGAAAGATTGACTCTATCAACACAAACACTAACCCCGAATGGGTAGAACCCTTCTAATATTGTGCCGGTTTATTAGGGTTCAATCCCCGAAGGGGTAGAGCATTGTCTGCCGCTTGAGCTCAGATTCCCGTGAGCTGGAATGGGCCAGAAACTTGAAACTTGGCCCAATGATTGGAAATGATGTGCATCAACTTTTATTCAAATGAGCCCAGTCAGCCACATGGTGGCGCTGTAACTAAGGATTTAAATTGCTTTTTTGGGAAGGCCACGCCCCTCACACAGTAAGTCGGATTGACTTGAAATTTGACACACAAGTCCAGCTCCATGTGCTCTACAAAAAAGCCAATTGGACCATGAAGCTTCGCCTCCTTACATTTTGTGTTAATTAGCATAATGTGAAAAACAGTCAAATGAACAGAACTTTTGAAAGATTGACTATCAACACCAAATTTGGTTTACGGCTTCGGGAGACAAAAAGACACATTTCTCTTATAAATGAGCCAGATTGGTCTAACAACATAGCCGCCACGCACCAATGTATTGTCGCAATGGGTATATTCACACCTGTACTGGGAATCTGCCTACCAAAACATGTTGAGCTCAACCTATAGGGGGCGCTATAAATGCTACACATGCGTATCTCAAATACCATTGGACGGAATTTCATCAAATTTGGTATGCATGCTCTTGGGACGAATATTCACTAGTATCTTGAGTGCCATGTTGATAGGTGAAAGTAGGCGTGGCCATCATTGTTTGCATTTTACTCATTTATGGCGAGCTGGAAGGACCCAGAGACACGAAACTTGGTGCGTTGAGTATAAATGACGTCCAAATGCTGCTCCAAAAATTTGATCCCAATCCATCAGATGGGGGCGCTATAACCTAGGGTGTAAACTTCGAAAGGCTCTCCCCGCAAAGCCATTAGAGCTATTGACTTGAAATTTTTCATACACGTACGCAACTCCTGATAGTCCTCTACAAAAAGGCCTCTTGCCCACAAAAGTCGCTATTACAGATTTTTTGCTAATTTGCATGACATTAAAAACAGCAAAATGAATAGACCTTTTGAAAGATTGACTAACACCAAATTTGCTATACAGCTTTGGGGGATGAAAAGACACATTTCTTTTATAAAAGAGCCAGATTGGTCAAAAAACATGGCCGCAAGGGACCCATGTATTTCTGCAATGGGCGGGGCTTTGACATGATTGGCCATAACTCCCACATCCTTTGTCCTATCACAAAACTTGGTGGGTTGGTTCACAACATGACTGGTAATCTGCCTACCGAAGCATGTTGAGCTCAACCTATAGGGGGCGCTATAAATGCCATTAGCATTTAGCTGAAAACCCAATTTGGAGAAATCTGGGGCTTATCATGGCTATCTGTTGCACAGATCTTTGAGGAACACGGCGGCTGACGTCATCGACTGCTGGGGATGAGGATCAGGGTGGCCGGTTTGGGGCGAAAGGGGTTAGAACCCGTGGATTGCCTCTTGCGGCTATATTCGTTTTGTTTTTTTACTGCATTACAAGAAGGCGCCCTTCAAAAGTTAATCTTTTGTCTGAGTCTCATTTGAACATTTCACTATGCTCCAGCAGCCGAACCTACAGGCCCATCACACATGATATTGCTTTCAGTTCCTTAAAGGGGTGTTACAAAAGCTTGCAGAGATCATACGTTTTAACAGCTTGTTTATTTTCACAATCACAGAGGGAGGAGACATTGACCAACATATGCAGACAGTTCCAGGAAGTTTGGCTTCTTACCAGAAAATTTTGATTTGTGTATGTAAAATTTAGAATATTTAACAAATTAATCAAATAAAACTGGGAGTTTAGTTTTTATCATATTCAGTGTAGTCAAACAGAGCATCCAGCATAAATTAAACTGGGGGTAAATATGATCACTGTTACGTTCCTTTGTTAGTGTCCAGGGGAACAGGAACAACACGACAAACCAAGGATTTAGACAAGGCAAAGTTGATGGGTAAAGAAAAAATGTTTAATGATGCTGAACTTAAACTCACAGCGGTTTACGGTGGAGGAAGGGAGGGAGGTGGAGTGCCAAAGAAATGAAATCAATAAAACAAAAGACAGCCTATACTAACACTTAAACACCAAACAAAAACCCTGTCTTCTCTAAAAAAAGGGAGTTCAAAACAACTGCCAAAAGGGTACACAGGTGGCAATGCTCCACTGCTAACCTAGTGTATTTAGACAGGAGTTTACTAGGTGATGATATGTGTAGGGCACCCCAAACTTACCCAACTCCTTTCCCCACCACCTTTTTATCCAACACGAACACCAAGTCTGCCAGAGATCCTATCATGTGTCAGCAAAATACAAGAATGAGAGAGAGACAGAGCTCCCCAGCAGGCTCCCTTTTATCGGGCCTCCAGTCAGGTGATTGGCCATGGCAGAAATTAAGACCAAAGGAGGCGGCGGCTTCATGTCCTCTCAGGTGCAGCTCATCCAAATCAGCACCTGGTGGAAAACTAGGGAGGGAGAGACAGAGAAGAGGGCAAGAAAACAACAAACCTGATGCCCCTGCTGGGCATGTAACACCCCCCACCCATACAAGTCCAAACACCTTGTGTTTGGAATGAAACAAAATCTACAACCCTACAAACTATACTGCACGTGATAGTGCATCAGCAATAATGTTTTCAGATCCCTTCTTATGGTTGATTTCTAGATTGTAGTTATGAACAATCAGGGACCAGCGCATAAGACGATGGTTATGGTTGTACATGCGATGAAGGAAAATCAGGGGGTTATGATCGGTAAAGACCTTGATAGGCTTTTCACTTGACCCTAGGTATACTTCGAAATGCTGCAGAGCAAGCAAGAGTGCAAGAGTTTCTTTCTCAATGGTGGAATACCTAAGTTGGTGTTTATCGAACTTGCGAGAGAAGTAACTCACTGGGTGGTCGATGCCCTGGTCATCCTCTTGCAGAAGCACTGCCCCAGCCCCAAGTGCACAGGCATCTACTTCCAGTTTAAAAGGGGAGGTGAAATCTGGGGCAGACAGAACTGGAGAGCAACAAAGAAGACCTTTCAGGCTGTCAAATGACTGTTGACACTCACCAGACGAAGGGCTTGGAAGGACTAGTTAAAGCGGTCAGTGGGGCTGCCACAGAGGAAAAGTTTCTGCAAAACCTGCGATAATAACCAACCATCCCAAGGAAGCGGCGCAGCTCTCTTCTGGTAGTTGGTACAGGAAACTCAGAAATGGCGGTGGTTTTCACATTGGCTGGACACACTTTTCCTTGACCAACCTGCTGACCCAGATAAAGAACAGTACCTTTCCCAAACTCGCATTTAGCAAGGTTAAGTGTAAGAGATGAGGCAGATAGACGCTTAAAAACCTCCCTCAGTGTGGTTATGTGGCTAGCCCAGTCATCCGAATACACCACAATGTCATCCAAATAGGCCTTACAGTTTGAAACATAACCTAAAACTTTATTTACAAGCCTCTGGAAGGTAGCAGGAGCATTGCATAGTCCAAAAGGCATAATGGTGTATTGCAGGAAGCTGTCAGTGGTTGCAAAGGCTGACATTTCAGAAGCCTGGCGGGTTAAAGGAACTTGCCAATATCCCTTTAACATATCGAACTTGCTAACATACTTCGCAGGTCCAATCTCATCAATGCAATCGTCAATACGGGGTAAAGGATATGCATCAGGGACAGTGATTGAGTTTACCCTTCGGAAATCAGTACAGAACCTTGGACTTCCATCAGACTTGACGTCTAGGAGACAAGGAGAACTCCAGGAACTACAACTCGGTACTGCAAATCCATTTTGCAATAAATATTCAACCTCCATTTTCATCACCTCTCTTAGCTGGACTAACCCGATAAGCCCGCTGTTTGATTGGCATAGGGTTATTCAGAACTATGTCATGTGTGATGACTGAAATCTGGGAGGGAATATCATTGAAAAGGCTTGGAAAGTCCTGTATGAGTTTTGTGATGTCAATACTCTGGTCATCATGGAGATGAGACAAATAGTGAGGCAAATCAGACAATACCTCATTGTTGCCAAGTCTCGCCCCCTGTGGTGTAGCATTACACATCCACAAGTCATCAGCAGCAGTTATTGTCACCTCGGAGGAGAGTGAAGCCATAGGTGAAACCGTCTGGGTTGTAGGTGGCCCCTTTCCATCCCCTCTGGAGTGGTACTGTTTCATCATGTTGACATGACACTCTGGTCTGTCGCCGGCGGTCAGGGGTTTTGATGACATAATTCGTATCACTCAGTTTGCTCTCCACCACATAAGGACCTGAAAATCTAGTTGAAAGAGCAGAACCAGGTACAGGTAATAGAATCAATACTTTGTCCCCTGGTTGAAACAGGCAAGCAACTGCTCTCCGGTCATGATGTTTCTTCATCTTCCTTTGGGTCGAGGTGAGCGCATTCCTAGCCAAAGAGCAAGCCAGCTGGAGGCGCTCTTTGAGCTTGGCCACATACTCAGGAATGCTTCTTACCTTCAATTCCGGGCTGATCAAATGCTCCTTAAGGACCTTTAAAGGACCCCTAACCTCATGTCCAAATACTAGTTCAGCCGGACTGAATCCTAGTGACTCCTGTACTGCTTCACGGGCAGCAAACAGAACTAGGGGAACACTATCATCCCAATCCTTCTGGGAGTCAATACAGTGCTTCCTCAACATGGATTTCATGGTCTGATGGAATTGCTCAAGTGCCCCCTGGCTTTTGGGGTGATATGGGCTAGATGTAATGTGTTTAACACCTAAGTATTTCAGGGCCTGAGCAAACAACTTGGATTTGAAATTGGTACCTTGGTCAGTTTGAACCACTTTTGGCAGACCAAACAGCGAAAAAAACTTTACCAGGGCTTTGGTGACCACCGGAGCTGTAATTTTCCTCAGGGGCACAGCTTCTGGGAACCTGGTGGAAGCACACATGACAGTTAAAAGAAACTGATTCCCAGCTTTAGTTTTCGGCAGTGGCCCCACACAATCTACAATAACCCTATCAAATGGTTCACCTGTTACTGGAATGGGACAGAGAGGAGCAGGGGGAATCACCTGATTTGGTTTACCAACCACCTGACACACATGACAAGAACGACAGTACTGCACCACATCAGATTTAAGCCCTGGCCATAAAAAATGTTTAAGGACTCGGTTATAGGTTTTTGTGACCCCCAGGTCTCCTGACCATGGGTGGTCATGAGCCAAGGACAATACCTGGCGACGAAAAACCGTGGGCACAACAACCTGATAAATCCCACCCCAATCCTCATTCTCTGAGACACTATTAGTCCAGCGGCGCATCAACAGGCCGTTATCAAGGACATAGGCTACTTTCTTCTGCTTAGCTGCTTCCTGGCTAACAACTGTGGAGTGACATTTCAAGAGCGTGACATCAGCTTCTTGGGCCGCAATGAACTCCTCCCTAGTAGCTGGCAAGTTTCCAACCCCTGGACCAGGGAGGGACGATCTCAGGTCACCCGACTAGGCCTCAGGTTGACTGTTGGACCCAGTCATCACATCAGGAAACGGTTCTGAACTCATAAAAGAATCAGAAAGGTCAATGCCATATTTCTTTGACTGAGCTCTTGTAACCACACAAGCAGGAAAAATCTCAGGAAGTGGTTGTGTGGTGTTCACTGACTCCAAGTTTAAATCAGGACTGTCCAGTACCTCCGGGACTGGCATAACCTTGCCCCCAGCTAGGTCATTACCCACAATAATATCAACACCATTAATGGGCAAAGCAGGGCGCACAGCAACTTTAAAGAATCCATTGATCAAAGAAGAACAAATATGTACACGATGTAAAGGCACAGGTATGAATCTCATCCCAACACCCTGAATGATGGCGCTCGAGTGACAGGATGAGTCATGGGATAAAGGTAATATGCCTTCTCTAATAATGGACTGAGAGCCCCCTGTGTCGCGCAGCATTTTTACTGGCTGCTGGTCTTTCGGATCCCCTGTACCTGAAACAAAGCCCTCCAAAATGAAGGGCTTAAAGCAGGGATCAGGATCACTGGCAGTTTGAGTTCTCAATAACTGGAAACTTACTCTCAATCAGGCCCATGCTTTTGGGCTGGGGCACGTGAGGCTGTAACTGTTTGCGCTTCAGAGATAAAACAAGAACGTGACCTCTTATGGCAGTAGAAACATTCACGAGTCTCATGTGGTGGAGACTGTGGGCCCTTAGCCTTCTCAAGAGTATAGCCAGGATTTGATCTCACAGGACCCGATACCGGAATCTTTTCTGGACGGGAGGAGGACACAAACACATTTGTGGGTTAAGACAAATTCATCAGCCAAGACAGCAGCTTTAGACAGAGTGGTCACCTTTTGCTCATTTAAGAACACTACCAGTTTCTCTGGCAAAGCATTCTTAAAATCCTCCAGTAGCATTAACTGACGAAGGGACTCAAAATTACCTTTAACCCCACTAGCAGTGCACCATTTATCAAAGAGAACCCCCTTTTCCCGTGGTTTGTCCACTAGGCTTCTTATGGATCCTGAACTTCTGCCGGTAGGTTTCTGGCACAAGTTCATAAGCACGCAAAATCATTTCTTTAAGCAAATCATATTTCAAGCTTTCTTCTAAGGAAAGAGATGCTACCACTTCTTGTGCTTTGCCGACCAGCTTGCAGTGAAGTAAGATG
>CAEMYA010000087.1:435869-448509 GCA_903131615.1 Diplodus sargus
TCTGAAAAATTCCTGGGAGGAGGAGCTGGGGATGCAGATTGGAGATGATGTTTGGATGGAGGGCCTTGGTAGGACCAGATCTTGCTCTATTAACGCCAGGCACCAGTTAATCCAATTCAAGGTGATACACAGGCTTCACTACTCAAAAACCAAACTGCACAGAATCTTTCCCACCATTTCATCTCTATGTGACTGATGTAAATCTGCAGAGGGCTCTCTGACTCACCTCTTTTGGACTTGTCCGAAACTGTATAATTTTTGGTGTAACATCTTTAAGTGGTTTTCTGACATGTACAGCTGTGTGTTCGAACCAGACCCAATGATTGCGTTATTTGGGGTTTCTCCTTCTCTACTTAAACATAGAGTTTTGGTGCAGAGCACAATTATGTATGGAATGGTAATTGCAAAGAAAATGATTTTAAAACTCTGGAAGTCAGATATTGTGCCTCAGTTTAAGACCTGGTTAAGTGAGCTCATTGGTGTATTGCATATGGAGAAGGTTCGATATGGCATGATGGACAATCTTAATACATTTTTTGATATATGGCAGCCATTCCTGGCTCACCTTGATAAATATAACATTGATCTTGACCAGCAAGGGGGTTCATAGAGTGCCATCCACCTTTACCATCTCTGTTTAGTACTTGTGCTAAGATTCTTGTGTCAGTGATGCAGCAGTGTACTTCATTATTGTTTTTAAATATGCCCTGTTTTGTTTTTGTGTTTTACTTTATTTGGGGTTTCTACTCCATTTTTTCTGTCTGTTTTTTGTAACTTGTCTTATATAAAAATCTAATAAAAATATATAAAAAAAATAAATGCATTGAAATAGGAGTCAACCTCTGACTCCCGAAATGTTGGCACTAAAGCTACATTTTTACCAACATTGAAAACTTGCTTGGTGTGGGTTGCCTGTGTAAATGTTTCTGACTTTGGGAATGTTCGGCCAGAAGAAATTCTCTGGGCCTCTACTTCAAGCTGCCGTAATTTAACTTCCTTCTCAGCTTCTATTTCAAGCCTGCGTACCTGTAATCGGAGGTCATACTCACGCACATTTTCCTTTTCCTGTGCCTCCAGCTGAAGACGAGCTAGGCGAATCCTGAGTTTGGCATCCATACTGGATCCACGGGACTCTGGAGAGAAAGACTCAAAACGAGGCAAAGTAGGAGGAGCAGCCCCACCTTCAGCCATTTCGGCTGGAGGTGTAACCAGTGTAACTGGCTCAACGTTGTCATCTTTAGGAGGCAAAACCCCTTCAGCAGAAGGATCATTATCAAGAGACACAGGCATTGAGAGAACATTTAACTCAAGTAACTTTTCCAATACTTTGTTTTTGATCTCCCTTTTAACACCATACTTTTGCACTGGAATATTAAAGTGTGCTGCAATAGCCAGTAAATCATCCTTGCGGCATAACTCTAGCTTATCAAAGCTCGGATTTTCAATAAAGTCATCCAACTCAAAACCCATAGTCAAATACTGTCACAAAACAATTCCTCATCAAACCTCTGGATTGTCTTTTAGCTCAGGGAACAAAAAGATCCCGGACAAGCCCCCATTTGTGTTACGTTCCTTTGTTGTTCCTGTTCCCCTGGACACAAACAACAACACGACAAACCAAGGATTTAGACAAGGCAAAGTTGATGGTTAAAGAAAAAATGTAGGAAGGGAGGGAGGTGGAGTGCCAAAGAAATGAAATCAATAAAACAAAAAACAGCCTATACTAACGCTTAATCACCAAACAAAAACCCTGTCTTCTCTAAAAAAAGGGAGTTCAAAACAACTGCCCAAAGGGTACACGGGTGGCAATGCTCCACTGCTAACCTAGTGTATTTAGACAGGAGTTTACTAGGTGATGATATGTATAGGGCACCCCAAACTCCACCTCCCTCCCTTCCTCCACCGCACTTTGTAAACCGCTGTGAGTTTAAGTTCAGCATCATTAAACATTTTTTTCTTTACCCATCAACTTTGCCTTGTCTAAATCCTTGGTTTGTCGTGTTGTTGTTCCTGTTCCCCTGGACACTAACAAAGGAACGTAACACAAATTTAGACAGGAGTTTACTAGGTGATGATATAAATTCATAAATTCAACATAACTGTAAAGACGCCCATGCTGGTCAAACAACTGACTCAGTAAAAATATATTATTATCAAACCATTGTTGGAGGAAAATAGATTTGTTTTTATACAAGATATATCTATTGTTCCAGATAAAGAACCTATGGGGAGTAAAATTGTGTTTGTAAAATAAACACCATGCTAGCAGCGTTTGTTTATGGAAAGAGGAAAGTTTGAGGGGAAGTTTGTCAGCATTATAAATGCAGAGCAACAAGAACTGGAGCCCACCAGCTGAGGAGAAAACGTAATGGGGAATAAAGTTCTATAAGGAGGTTGGATACTTGAGGTAATGCTTAATCCAATTAATTTTGAAGGTGTAATTTAAGGAGGTGAAGTCCAAGAGATTAAGGCTGCCTTTACTGTACTCATTCATTAACACAGATTTTTTAAGATAGTGAGTCCGGTTTTTCCAAACAAGGTCAAATAAAATCTTGTCTATTGATTTACACACATGACTCTCAACTCCTAGTGATAAGGCAGCATATGTTAACCTTGATAATCCCTCGGCTTTTGAAAGGAGTATTCGACCTCTTAAAGATGAGTCACGTGAAAGCCACTTATCAATAATTATACCTAAATAAGTAACAGAGTTCTTTATTGGGATATTGGAGATTGACTCAACATGTCTTTTATAGCTAATACTTAGCTATAATAGCTAACAATTTTTGTGATTTAAAAGAAGACCAGACGCTTTAGTAAATTGTTCTATAATATCTATAGCTAAAGGTTCTTGAGAGTTGTCTTTTAAAAACAAGGTTGTGTCATCTGCCAGTTGACTCATTAAAACACTTCTATTAGCAATAAAGATACCTTGTCGTTTACTACACTTCATATGATCACATAAGAGTTGGGCAGCTAGCAAAAAAAAATATGGAGATATTGGGCAACCTTGCTGAACACCGCATATTACAGCAAGCCTGGGAGATGAACCAAATTTGAGTTTGATTGAACAGTTGGCATTATTGTAAAGAGTTTTGATGGCATTACAGAAAAAGTCACCAAATCCAAATGTTCTTAATGAGCAGTGGCGTTTTCTTGCAGAGGCCAAGGGAAGCCAGGCTTCCTCACTTTTTTCATAATATAACCGTCATTTGTCATTTAATAAAAACACTTTTTTAACAGTTTACGTAATCCCTCTGTGTTGTGTCTGTCGTCTCCTCCTCGTCTCTCTTCATTAATTATTGAGCGTTTCATTATGTGTAAAACAGCGCCCCTCTAAATGTTACATGGTGAATGAGCGTTGAAAACATGGTACTGCACTTTTTTTTCACTAAGGGAGGCCAGCTCAGCTTGACCTTCATCGTGGCACTGTAAATCTTCCATCACTGGACAGCGATGTTGCTGTCATTGCTCCAGGAACAACTCCTACTGAGCAATTTGGGAAACTGGCTGTCACTCTTCACCTCAGAGGAGGACGACTTCAAACAATCAGCGCTATTCATCCACCATATGACCCACTGTCATATGTGCTGCTTCTACCACAGGGGTCCCAAGGATACCACACTGAACTGAGAGGTGTCACCCCAACATGCTTTTACCATTTCCATCTGCAAGTGCGAAACACTGCTCATCATTTCAATTTACTGCTCCGCAGTGGAAGACTAACACAACAGTATGTATGTGACATGATGGCAAAAATTGAGTCACAATGTCTCAACTGGATTCGCCACAATCAGAAATCTATCAAGGCAGAAAAGTATAAAGTCATTGTTGATGCCCTGAGTAGTGACACTGAGATAATCCCAGGACGCTTAACCATCCTGCCACCCACAATTTATGGATCACCAAGATGGTACGCCAAAGAATTCCAAGACGCCATGGCTTTGGTCAGAGTCAAAGGCAAGCCAGACTTCTTCCTCACCTTCACTTGCAACCCTAACTGGCCTGAAATAAAAGGATCTATTTTTGAGGGTCAACAGACCCACCAAAGACCAGACATCATTGCCAGAGTCTTCCACATGAAGGTGGAGGCTCTCCTCACAGACATTCTGAAATATGACATTCTGGGACATATGGACGCATTTGTGATGGTGAAAGAAACTCAGAAGAGGCATCTTCCTCATATACATATGCTCATCACCATGGTGCCACGCGACACCCCAGGACTTCCACTGATATTGATCGCTTTGTGTCTGCAGAGATTCCGGACAAAGAAACAAATCCGGAATTACATCGCATTGTCACATCACACATGATACATGGACCATGTGGACAATGGAATCGTGACAGTCCATGCATGGTTGACGGAAAGTGCTCCAAGGACTACCCCAAACAATTGAGGCAAGACACATGCTTCTCAGACAACTCTTACCCACTATATAGAAGACGAGCTGAAGAAGCACCTGGCTCTCCCATCTCAAAGACGATCAGAGGGGGCATTAATGTGTCTGTCAATAATGCATGGGTTGTGCCATACAATCCCATACATCCTTCTCCGATACAATGCACACGTTAACCTCGAAATTGTCTGTGCTGTCTCCAGTGGGAAATACCTGTACAAATACTTGGAGAAGGGTCCAGATCAGTGCCTGGTGAGGTTAGTTATAGCTGATGAGACCCGTGAGGAACTTCGGCGCGATGAAGTGACATGCTATGAGTTGGGCCGTTACATCACTTAATCAGAGGCGTACTGGCGAATATACAATTTCCCCATCCAACGAAAACAACCACCAGTAAGGATGCTGGCAATTCACCTAGAGGATGAACAAGTCATCACGTTTAATGATGACGGCGCTGCCCAGAACCTACTGAACTCAGGGCCACCTACCACTACACTGACTGCCTTTTTAGGAGCCATGTCTGTACATCCACACATGCGACACATTGTGTACCCAGATGTATTTCAACACTTCACGTACACACATTTCAACTGTGGAAAAAAAGACTAAGCTCCCACGATGACCGCATGGCTGACACTGTTGGACGCATCCCAATGATTGCCTTCAACCCACACACTGCAGAACTGTTCTATCTTCACATGTTTTTTGTACCGTGTGCCAGGACCAACTTCATTCAGAGACCTCCGAAAAGTTGGAGATGTGATGATGGACACATATTTGGCAGCCTGCATTGAACATGGGATTGTAGACAATGAAAATGAAGTAGATTCTGTTATGGAAGAGGCAGCAAATGTGACCTTTGGCCCAGCACTGCGTGAAGTATTTGCCAACATGCTCATGTTTGTACTTAGAGGAGAGCACTTGCAGTTCTGGGAAAGGCACAAGCGTGTTCTTGGTGAAGACTTCATGCACAAGGCAGCAGTGAATGAGCCTGATGAATACGTTCTAAATCAAGTGCTACTCGATCTCAAGGACCAAGTTGAAAGACATGGCTTTACACTGAGTGGACACTTCGGCCTCCCTGAACCTAATCCACTTCACGACCATAATCAGACTCCCCGCATCATCCAGCACAAGATTGAGCATAACATGGAAGAACTTCAAGCTAACATTACTCACACAGAAAACAGACTCAGTCACGAGCAGCAAACTGTTATCAAAACAGTGATGGAGAGCGTGGAAAAGGGCCTTGGAAAGATGATAGCGCTTGATGCAAGTGGCGGGATAGGAAAAACTTTCATATTATGCCACATTCTCAACAAAGTCCGTGCAGAAGGCAAAGTGGCTCTTGCAACAGCTGCGAGTGGCATCGCAGCTACTCTACTGCCAAAAGGCACCATCTTTCACAGCAGAACAAAATGTCCTCTCATTCTCACTGATGAATCCTCTTGCAGTGTGAGTGAACATGACAGCACTGCAACACTCATTAGGATGACACACCTCATGGTCGTGGATGAAGTGACGATGATGGATCGCTGTGCGCTAGAAGCAGCAGATCGTACATTTCAGTGGCTCCGAGGATCAGCCAAACCATTTGGTGGCATCACAATGGTCTTCAGTGGCGATTGGAGGCAAATCCTTACCGTTGTACCACACGGTGGCCGCATAGAGATCATAGGAAGGTGTTGCAAGAGCTCTTACCTATGGAAAAATGTTGAAACTCTTCGTCTAACAGAAAACATGAGGATCTCTCAAGCTGCAGAACATCAACAAGCTAAAGAAGACTTTGCCAGATTTCTCTTAGACCTTGGCAAGGCTAAAATTCCAGTAGTGCCAGAAGAGGGTGAGTTTGCCATTAAACTCAATGACACACTGACAATTCCAGTGGCGAACCGTGAGCACTACAGCTGGGCCTTCACCTCACCGCCGAGAAAAGAAATCATCGCGGAAAAAAGCAACAGTACAATGAATTAAAAGGGTTTAACAAGTGCAAATTTAATTAACGATGACAAGGATGTAAACAAATAGACCATAACATCAATAACATTCTCCGCAACATGAAACATTCTCAACATTAACTTCGGAAAATCTGGAAATATAAAATTAGGTCACCCAGAATGTCACCCCGTGACGCTGCAGACACAGACACCGAGGCTCATTTCATCACCATGGATAGCGCTATGAAATCACGGCGCATTACAAATCATTCACACATTGACAAATAAATTCATAAGCATCATCAATCTACAGTACAATTTCAAAAGTTACACAAAGCTGGTAATACAAAGACTTTTTTAAAGTTGCAATGGTGTGCAAATGCCTTTTGCTGCGCAATTACGCATGGCGCAATGAGATGTCAAATAAATTTAAGTCACAATTTTTACTACTATCCCTCCTTAATTATCCACAAGGAAAGGGACAGACAAGTGAACATGAGGGGAATAAAAACCCTCTGAAAACAAAAATCCAACCACACACTTCTGATACCTTTGACACGTTGATTGATTGATTAATTACAAATTGAATTCAAGGCAATTTGCGCTAGGACAACCTCCGCAATAAATACAAATTCCTGAATGTCCACTTGGCCAGTAATCTTAATCCCTTGAAATAATAATCAAGGTGTATTATAACATAGGCCTACCTTACATGAACACGAAGTCCATTCGTCGGTCTTTCTTTGTGAAGGGGGCGATGGCGGCGTCATGAAGTCTGTCCTTTGATTTGAGCTCCAAAAGAAGTCCTTTCTCAATGGACATCAGTGCCAAAGCTCCCAGGCGATCCTGTCCAGTCCTGTTCCTGGCGTGCGTCTTGATGCGCTTCAGAGCCGAGAAAGACCGCTCCACGGAGGAGGTGGACACGGGGATGGTCAGCACCAGGCAGCTGCGGCATGCTCTCAGCCAGAAACTCCAAACTTGACGAGCTTCGGCTTCTGCGCGCGCATCACCAAACTGGAAAAAGCGCTCGACACCACCGTCAGTGGTGTAACGCAGGACATATGACATCTGAGCAGTGTTACTTACGTCAGTTGTCTCGTCTACCATAACGGAGACAAAAGGCGTGTTCCTCACCTCCTCCCTCATTGCTTCGGTCAATACATCTGCCACCGATTGAATCAGGTCATTCTGAATCTTGCTGGAGGTGCTGATGAAAACAGTGGCCGAATCAAGATGACAGCGCAGAGGGCTGTCATACCCCGCCAAAAACTCCAGAAGCTCCAAGTAGTTCCCCTTGTTTTCAGAATCTTTACTCTCATCATGTCCTCGAAATGCCAGCTCTTGCTTTCCAAGAAATGTGACGACATTGATGAGACGTTTCAGGATCTCTCTGTTCTGCCTGACCTTGTTGTTGTGGGCCGGGGTATGATTACGGCGCTGCTCGTCTAGCTGAAGATCAACTCTTGTGTCCCCAAAAGTTTTCAAACTGACCGTCGTTTGCAGGTGTGCCGCAGAATCTTGATGTCGGTGGGCTGACTTTGTCAGATTTGTAAGGCTGACAAATCCGCCGCTGACCCAGGTGGATGACTTGTCAGTTGTAAAAAGTAAACAACTCCAGCAGTACAGCCTGTTTGTTTTCTTACAGCCAGTCATCCATGGTTATCGCTGATAATTTTCGGTCTTGAAATGCCTTTCCACTTTCTTAACCTTTTCTTTTAATTCCAGCTCTGGAGTTGGTCTTCCGTTTTTTATTATTTTAAGTTTTTCTGTGAAAGCCCGCCTTGAAAAAGACGGTGCTATCAAGCTAGCCACAACATCACTCTTGTCTTCCGCATTTCACTCAACCGCTCTCACCACTCTGCACAGATCGGATGTTCGGACTTCATGAAGGCCTACGATCTTTTGTTTTATTCCCGCCCTCTTGAAATCAAACCGTGATTGGTCGATTTGCCCGTCACTCTCCACACCAAAACACATAGCTTGGCCTTCCCCGGGATTTGTGAAGTCCTAACCAATGAATGAGCCAGCTAACCGGGCCTTAATAGAGACAGATGATTCTGATTGGATAACAGGTTTTCAGGACATGAACTTGACAGTAAGCTTAATTTTAGAACATAGATGAGAGAAAATTAATGAATATATTGTATTAAATTAAATGGGATAGAAATTAAAAAATGAAAAAATATATTTTTTATTGAATACTTTATTATTATTATTATTATTATTATTATTATTATTTATTTAGGCCTTCTCTGAAGGCGTAGAAGGCCCTGAAGGTTCCCCACTGGACAATTCCTGGTGACAAACTGAAAGACATTGTCCATTGGGTGTATGAAGACATGCTGGCGAACATTTCCAGTCCAACGTGGCTATGCGAACGTGTCATTTTATGCCCAACTAACTCTGAAGTCGACACAGTAAATGAGTACATGACCAAGATATTTCCAGGAGAAGAACATGTTTGCAACAGCGTTGACACTGCAGATTCTGAAGGTCACCATATGTACCCAACTGAGTTTTTAAATACACTCTGCCCATCCTGAATGCCTCCCCATCGCATAACTTTAAAGGTAGGAATGGTGGTCATGCTACTGAGAAACTTTGACCAACAAAATGGACATTGCAATGGCTCAAGATACATCATAGAACAAATACTGCCACACCTCTTAGTTGCAAAATCGGTAATTGGTGTCAATGCCGGAAGCGCTCTCTTAATTCCACGAATCACCTTCATACCATCTGACAACATCTTTCCATTCACCTTGCGACGGAAACAATTTCCAGTGAGACCCTGCTTTGCCATGACTGTGAATAAGTCACAGGGTCAGTCTTTACAACGCGTTGGTGTTTTCTGCACAAGAGATTTCTTCAGCCATGGACAATTCTACGTTGCTGCCAGCCAAGTTGGCAGATCAAACAGACTTTGCATACTTGCTCTAGACGAAGAAACAAAGAAAAATGTCGTTTTTACAGAAGTGCTGACACAGTAAACACACTCTGACAACAAACAGTTTAACACAGTTCTCTGGAAGTTCACGTTTCAGCCCAGAAAAATGAACCTAACAGATTAAGTACAAATAAATAACCTGTTTGGACTACACTGTCAGCCATACAAATGATTCTGAATTAGGTACTACTCAACGTAAAGCTGTGTCTGTATGTGTCTATGTGGGTAAGTACACGTGCGCCAACATGTGACATGCATGATGATTGAATTAATCCCATTTTGTTACATGCATGAATATTACATATATTTAATCATTTACTGTTTGATTTAAATGACCCTCACTAACACTAACCCTCACCATTACTGAACAATTTCTCATTCTAATAAAATCATCACTGTGCTACAACAGCCGTCATTCTCTATCTACGTTACTAATTTCTGTCTTAAAACAAATTATTCAAAACTTGACATGTTTGTATAAACATACTTAGGGTTTGTGTGTAACACCAATGCAACAGCATAACCATGATGGATAACAAATTCATACTTATTACAATATTTGAACATACATACCCTTTGATTATCCTCAAAACAGAAATCTAACCAGATTTAGCCTTCAAAACACTTTCAAATATCATGCCGTTGCATTGCTGTTTTTGCTTTTTCCCAATGGCTAAAAAAGCTAACATCCACTAGGAACAGGGGGACACGTTAGGTCCACTTGATTAAACTACCCAGCGTATGTGCTTATTTTACATTAATTTGATGGCAAACTCCGCCCCCCGATGCAATACCAGCTATGACAGGTTAGTAATCAAGGGAACCAACTCTTGCTGTGAGTCGCGGACAGTTTGGGTAGTGATGCTGCGTTCAAAGGCTGCAACAGGTCAGTGTCTCCTGCCGGCCGGTCCATTGATCAACCATTTGTGTTTCTTTGTTCATTCAAAATAATTACTGTATTTCCAGCCAGAAAACACTCATCTCTCTTCTCCCTCCATTGTTGTTTGCATTTGTGTCTCTGCGTGGTCTGACACGTGAGTGAGCTCATGCTGAGAAACGTGACTTCTCGCTTACGTGACGCAAGAAGAAAGCAAAAATATATAGTATATAAGGAAAATGACATAGTAACGCGTTACTGGCATCACTGATTGTGTAGCTTAAGTACAACATGGAGCATGAAGATGTAAAGAAAAAAATAAAAACTGCAGAATTAACTTTGAGCAACTTGGAGGAAACGTACTTAATAACATGTGTCGGCTTTGTCGAGTGCATTAGGTGCGGCATTATTCATTAAGATTTCTGTGGTTCAAACAACTCGCAATTGTAGTCGAGAACGTCAGTTATAACAGCCCACGTATTAAACAGTTGTCAGGTTTAAATCAGTCTCGGGCTCATAATTACATTCAGTGTGTCGGGCCGGGCTCGGACACAACGGGCACGGGCTCGGGTCGGGCTTGATTCTAAGCTCTACTCGGGTCCAGCCGCGACTTTACTGAGGTTCACCCAGTGTGAGCAGCAGGAGGACGGTCAGCTCACCTCCCAGAACATCTGACTGATTTAGGGACTGTCATCAAATTACTAAGCATAAATATATTAATACAAAATAATTGCAGTTCTTTCAATATCTTCCATGTCTTTGAGCCCAGTGACTCCAGCAGCAGATTGTATTAGTAAACTGGACGAATGAGACACAGCTATGTCTATTGTACTTTAGTGCTTCCTCTATTTTATATAAATATTAATATGCAGAAATCTTGATTTTTCTCAATAGCTTCCATGTCATATGACCCACTGACTTCTGAAACAGATTCTGTGTCTATCAAAAATATATAATAATTAAGAAAATAATGGTAAAAAAAGTTCTCTAATGCTCAAGAGGTTAACATATTATTAAGCAGCAATGTCAACTTCTCCACTCTTTGTCTCATGTCTTAGATTCTGATTCTGAAGTCCTCAAAATGTT
Source organism: Diplodus sargus (assembly GCA_903131615.1). NCBI lineage: Eukaryota > Metazoa > Chordata > Actinopteri > Spariformes > Sparidae > Diplodus > Diplodus sargus. The sequence continues at coordinate 447,117 of CAEMYA010000087.1, forward strand.
TATTTATTTACATCCAATTGAATGTTGTTGTGGAGGACCTAAAAGCCAGTGGGAAGTTAGAAGACACGGTCATCGATCACTTTGCCACCATCAGAGACAGGAGACGGCCTTCCTCTACGAATAGGGTGAGGAAAACGCTTGTGTTTTGCTTGCTTTGATTAAGCAGCATGTGAGTCCACTGAAGTTGTTGTTTATTGTTTTGTTTATATGGAGAAAATGAGCACCATGGACAGCGTCCGTGATGGGCCAGGCTGTCTGAATACATGTTGTCAGGTGTGCTGTTTACAGCCACTGGTACTGGGTTGTTGTGTTGCTGTATAATGAACATTTACATTTATTATTATGTATATAAACTGAAAATTGAAAAGCATTTGTGTATCTCACATAGAGCGTACAAGTCGTGTTTGACGTGGACGTAAAACTTAACGGCTTCTGATTGTGTGAATGAATTCGCATCTTTTCAATATCAAATGTGTGCTGTGCATTAAGTAGCTGGTTGTGCTTTTGGGAGGCTGGTTGCATACATTAATGAGACTAGTGCAGTGCCCGTAGGAATTATGTGTTCCTATAGAAAAGTGGGAGGTTAAGAAGCATTTTCACTGATGGCCAAATGAGGCTGTTTGAAGGTGGAACGTCAGGGATATTTAGGTTTGTTGTGAAATCCGATATTCCAGGTATAACTGGTAGTTCTTGACTATTTTTGATTTTGCCATTATATTTCACCGTAAAAACTATTTACTTGGTGTGATTATTTTCAGCACAACCTCACATGTGTGACTGTACAGTTATTTTTTCATTTTAACATATTGTATTAACACAATAGACCTAAAATCACAAAAAAACATTAAATCTGAGTAGAAAAGGTTATTTTTTACTGTGAAAACCACAAATATGTTTAACAAACCATTTTTTAATTACTTATAATGCAAATATAAATTGTTGTTTGCTGAATGTGCATACATTTTAAAAATGTACAAAGTTCTGTGTAACTATTTACATTTAAATGCAGGCAATGCTCAGGTCTGCCTGAGCTCCTTCCAGCTGAATGAAGAGCTGCACTGCCTGCTCCACATTCAGCTTCTTCTGTTTTGACTCATTAAACAAAAAAACGACTCCACTACACACTAAACACACGACACCAAACACTACATAACATACTATACACTTACTATACACTCCAAACACGCTAAATGTCACAAATCTCTCAATTCTCAATATCGCTGTCAGTACACCGGCCGTCGTTGCCTGTCACTCATCCGCTGACGTCCCTCCCACAACTTCCTGTTGCTCTACAACCAAACTTGCTGCTTGAACATTTTCGTGACAAAAGCCCGTTTTTACCGTTTCTTCTGCACCAGACACAAAGCAAATGTGACGGCAATGTTCACGAAAA
>CAEMYA010000087.1:449117-485432 GCA_903131615.1 Diplodus sargus
CACACACACACACACACACACACACACACACACACACACACACACACACAGACAGACAGACAGAGATTCCTTGCTTTTATAGAGAGATGAGGACTGTGTGTGTGTGTGTGTGCGTGTATGAGTGATTGACTGACTGAGGGACAGAGAGAGAGAGAGCAAGTCGGTTCTCAAAGTGTCGGTTAGATAACAAGCGGGTGTAAGTCCTGGTAAAATGATGCTGGGCGCTCTAATAGTTCATCCGACTACATGAAATAGCAACATATAAATTGCAACATACAATTTTTTGCCCCCACCCCCGTAAAACATACACAGCTTAGAGGTCGTGTCTCACTTGGCTTCCTCGGAAATTTTCATCACGCCACTGTTAATGAGTGGAAGATAAATCTTTGATCCACAGTATCGAAGGCTTTAAAAAAAAGTCTTATAAAAAGCATAAAACTGTTATCAGAAATAAGGTGTGAAGGTGTGAATAATCAAGCATGTCGAAGACAAGTCTGATGTTGTTGGTAATGTGTCTGTTGGGCATAAAACCTGACTGCGTTTCATCAATTAGTGTATCTAGTACTTTTTTGATTCTTCTAGCAAGAATTAAGGCTAGGATTTTGTAGTCGTTATTAAGAAGACAAATAGGACGCCAGTTGTCAATGTAGAGAGGGTCTTTGCATGGTTTAGGAATTAGGTTAATCAAACCTTGGGTCATACTTGCAGGTAAGGTACTTGAACATAAACTTTCATTAAATACTTGCAAAAGAAAAGATGCCAACTGTTGGGAAAATAGTTTATAAAACTCAGAGGATAAACCATCTTTACCAGGGGATTTGTTATTTTTTAGAAGATTGATACAGTCACTGATTTCTGTTTGAGATAACGGGAGATGATCGAATTTAGTATCTTCATTTCGTTTTCATGTCCGCTTTTCTGTGAGGGTCGCGGGATGTTGCCGCTTTTTATCCCCTTGAGGGGTTGCAGGGCTTACTGGGGCCAAATTCAGTTTTACTCATGGGCGTAGGCCAGGGTACACTCTGAATGAGTCGCCAGCTCATTGCAGGACCCTTACTGATGGAATCAGCACATGGTGCCAACTGCACATCAGGAGCGATTCTGTGGTTCAGTATCTTGCTCAAGGATACTTCGACATGTAGCTCAGTCCTGCCCCAGGGGAGCCGGGGATTCAAACCAGCGACCTTCCGATCACTGGTTCACCCACTGAGCTACAGCCGCCCCAATTTAAATGAGAAGAATGTTGTAATGAATTCAAAAACTATAAAGTGTCATTTTCAGAATATTCAGATGTATATAATTTTTTGTAGAAAGTAGAAGTAGGTCATCTGTTTTATTATCAATAATAATTAGTTCATTAATGGTCTTTGTTTTTGCATGATATTTCTCCAGATTTAAGAAGTATGTGGAGTTTTGTTCTCCTTTTTCTAACCATTGTTTCCATGATCTTATATAAGCTCCTTCTGCCCTTCTCCTATAGATTCCATCAAGTTTTTCCTGTAAGTTAAACAATTTTATTTTGTCTTCTTCAGTTAGCGTGTCTGGTAGAGGTTGAGAGAGTAATGAGATATCAGAGATGATGTTTTGTTCCTCAAGATTCTCGATTTTAGCTAGATACCTCTTAAACCCTCTCAAATATTTCCCTGATTCATATTTGAATAGCTCTCAGTTTGAACCAAATGAATGATCTATTTTAGCCTTTTAGCCTAGTAAAAATTTATGAAGTGAGACATTTTTGTCTTAACTTCTTCATATTTAAGAAGAGTATTATTCAGTTTCCAATGTATCGCTTTGCAGTTTTTAACAGAGGGAAAAAGATTAATTGAGATATAGATAGCTTTATGATCACTAAATGGACAGGGAGTAATGTTTATTGTGACATCTTGTTCATTAATATTTTTGGAGACTAACCAAAAGTCTAAACGAGAAAGCCTGATGTTTTCCTTATTGCTCCAAGTAAATGTTACTGGGATGCATCTGGGAACTTAACTCTCCATATATCAACCAAATGAAATCTCCATGAAAGTTTTAAAGAATGAGTTTCCGTTATTATTTCTTGTAGGTGGCCATCTATCTATTGATGGATCTAATGTACATTAAAGTCACCTCCAATTATAACGTATGAGTTTGGAAACTTCGTTTGCCAGTGTTTTAGTCTATGTTCGATTTCATTAAATAATTGAGAGTTTTCTAAATAAGAGTTGTACCCATACACATTAACAGAAATCAAAATTAACTTATTGAAGTCAATAACTTCGTCAATAACTCTCGTTAATAAGTTTTGAGAGAGTAGAGATAATGGCATTGTCTGAGGAGGTGGAACACTGTTTGAGGTTATAAAGGACTTTTTTAGCAGTTGGGGACAGTAGCGTAACATCATGGTCATAGGCCCCGGTGCAAATATTTTTTTTGTCCCCCCCAACCCCGCCCTAAACACAAGCTTGTGCGCACTGCACATGTGCACACGCACCCACACACACATGCTTGGACACACATGCACAGCCACTCGAGAGAACTGCTATTGCAGGGGTGGACTGGCCATCAGGAATACCGGACCATCAATAATGGGCCGATGGACGGCCGTTTTGTATCTTATTCTTATTATTTTTTTTCTGCTGCGCCTTGCCTTGGTAAATACCGTAAATTACCGAATAATAGCCAGGTTTCATTTAACCGCAGGGTCCCCTTTAAACGCCGGGTGCAGGTGTATATTTTGGTAAATAACCGCCGGTTCCAAATAAATGCCGGGTATATATACTGTATATATAGGTCTCTATATTTTTTTTTAAAAAACTCTAAGAAGAAGACGTGACCGCCGACACCGCACGTTTTTCTTCTATGCCTTTTTCACGTATTGTGCTTGCGTCAGTCAGTATCACATTGACGATTGCCATGGCTCCGGTGCAGCAAAAACATAATAGTACGACTTGAAATTCAAACTTTCTGTCGTAAAATATGCAGAGGAAAACTCGGGAAAAGCAGCTGCTAGACGTTTCTCTGTCGACCCCAAAAGAGTGAGAGATTGGCAAAAAAATCAAACTGAGCTTCAGTGTCTGTCCGAGGAGGACAGCAACAGGACCAGGCTGCCTGGTGGAGGAAGAAGGCTAGCAAGGAGCTTGAGATAAACATGTGGGGATGAGTTATCAGCAAACGGGCACGCCGCGAGAGAGTGTCCTGCAAAATGATCAGGGCGATGGCGAAACAAATGTACGCCACCGTGATTAACAGCAGAAATGAGGAGTTTACCGCGAGTGCTGGTTGGATAAATCGTTTCCTTCGCTGCAACAACTTCACTTGCAGAAGAAAACTACTGCCCAGAAGGATGCCAGAGAATTCACGGAGGAGCTGGCGAAGTTTGTGACATTTTCATCACCGATTTTTGAGAGGAAGGAATTAAACCCCTGTCCCGAATTCTATAGAGACTGGAGCTCGGGAGCTCTGCGACAGAAACAGAAACAGATACACAGAGACTTGGGCACATCAGGAGAGAGCTTTAAGAAAAGTCCGCGAGGTAGTTGGACTCTGTGTTGCCCAGAGACGGCCGGCACACGAATGGTATTGTGGCTGAACCTTCAAGGAACGGCTGGACCGTCCAGCCCCGCCTTCCCGCAGGCTGCAGCCATTAGCTTCCCAAATCACATGCAAACCACGCTCTACTTGTCCCTCTCCTCAGACCCCTCCCTCTCGACGCCAAAACATTAACAGAAAGTTGAAACTGAAAATCAGTGACTCTGACATTGTAAAAAAATCTGTCTGAAAACAAAAAAATCTGAAAAAAAGAGACATGAAGAAAAAATCTGAAGATTGTCATTGAAAAATACTGAAAAAATCCCAATAAAATAAAACAATAAGATTTTCAGATTTTAATTATTTTAATTAGTTTCTTTTTTCAGTGCCAATACTTGTTTCAACTCAACTCAACTCAACTTTATTTATAAAGCGCTTTAAGCAGCCGTAGCTGGGACAAAGTGCTGTACATGAAAAGAAATAGAACATGAAACAGAAACATAGGAAACAAAGAATAAAAATAAAAAAAATGAAACAATAAAAATGTTAAAACAATAAAAACAATAAAAACAATAAAACACTAAAACAAGAGCAGAGTGTCATGCTGGGTTGAAAGCCGAGGAATAAAAATGGGTTTTAAGATGCGTTTTAAAAATGGACAGTGAGGGGGCTTGTCTGATATGGAGCGGGAGGGCGTTCCAAAGTGTGGGACCGGCAATGGAAAAAGCTCTTTCCCCTCTGAGCTTCCGCTTAGACCTCGGTACCTCCAGGAGCAGCTGGTCAGCTGACCTGAGACACCGAGCAGGAGCGTAGGTATGGAGGAGCTCAGAGAGGTAAGGCGGGGCGAGACCATTTGAAGATTTAAAAACAAATAAAAGAATCTTAAAATGAACTCTAAAATGCACAGGCAGCCAGTGGAGGGAGGCCAGGATGGGAGTAATGTGCTTCCTCTTACGTGTTCCAGTTAAGAGGCGAGCAGCAGCAGTTTCAATGCCAATACAACTTTTTTCAATACAAATGTTTCAATGCCAATGTTTCCTTTTTCAGTATTGGTTTTGTTTTCAATGCCTAATTTGTTTTTGGATGCCAAATTTTAAAGTCACCGTTCTGCCTCCACAGAATTGCTGCTTGGTCCCAAATAAACGCCTGGTCTGTTAAGTGATTGAAACAAATAAACGCCCTGGCTTTTATTTGGTATTTTACAGTATGATAACTCTCCCGGCCCGGGGAGAGAGACATGCATTGGCTCGGCCCACAGTGCTCAGCTGCAGACACAGCAGAGAGGTGACGAGACACGACTCATCATGACTGACAGGCATCAAGGCCACTCAGCGTTACCTTACCGACCCGCCCCCATCTATTTCATTCACAAAAACAGGGGCCTGTGGCAATTCTGGACAGCTGTTTTTTTGTTTTTGTTTTTTCTTCCTTCATGGGCCCCTGGCGGCATCTGGGCCCCGGTGCAGCTGCTCCGGTTGCACCGCTGATACTTACGCCACTGGTTGGGGATTTGCTGGGAGTTACGAGTAGCTGCGGAAATCTACATCTGCTATGGTAACAGTCACTGGTGGCATGGGGCTAGCATAGTCATGACATGAGCATATTAGCATGTTACCTGGGTGAGCCTCAGAGGAGAAAGCTTTATTATTATGAGATCTTTTCCTTTCCTGGTTCGGCATTAATTTGGTTCCAGATGTCAAAGAAATTACTTCAACTTAAGTTTCCTCGTTTCTTCCCCATCTAATTATATCTGGTGCAGGAGCTCAGCAAGAGTGAAAAGTGGGCGAAGGTAGGTCGATTGCTGCTCAGCGGCATATACCGATCCCAGACTTGTATAAAGATTCTCAGAGTGGTATAAAGATTTTCGGAGTGCTATATACCAATCCCCAGACTGGTATAAAGATTCTCGGAGTGGTATGCTGCTATTATGCCGCTGTTATTCCACCGACACATGACGGTATGTGCCGCTTGAGATTTTTATGGCATTGAGAGACTGTTGGATGGGTACCGCTCCCTGCTGCCCTGATGCTTGTTTGACGACAAGTACTGTCGTCAATGTATATTAAAACAAACTTTATTGACAATGCTAACTTAACACATTATGTCTAAACTACATAAAGCTAATGAAAGAGTTAGCCTTAGCTAACATGGCTAATGTTAGCCCAGCCACCATAGCCAGTCTGACTAATCGATAGCAGAAACTTTGAGCCAACCAATTATGGTATGATGTATCATGTTCACTAGTGAACATGACACATAACATGCCACAATGGTTTATGTCCTGCGAAGTAGATTTTATATGAAGTAATGTATTATAGTGTTCTCCTAATAATGAAAACCTGTCACTAAGTATTGTTTTGTTGGTTGGCTCAAAGTTTCTGCTATTGATTAGTCAGACTGGCTACGGTGGCTGGGCTAACATTAGCCATATTAGCTAAGGCTAGCTCTTTCTAGTTTATAGGCAGAAATGTAGACATATTACTTTACTGTCATATCGCAAGAGTTCCACGTGTAATTACTGTCTATATGCTTACATCCCAACAACATATATGTTCCTTTACTTATGGTAATGTGTTATGTTAGAATTGTCATTAAAGTTTTTTTTTATATATATATACATTGATGGCAGTACTTGTCGTCAAACAGCCCAGTGGCATTATATTTGCATATTCATCAGGGAGCGGTACCCATCCAACAGACTCTCAGTGCCATAACAATCTCAAGCGGCACATACCGTCATGTGTCGGTGGAATAACAGCGGCATATTAGCAGCATACCACTCCGAGAATCTTTATACCAGTCTGGGGATCAGTATATACCACTCCGAAAATCTTTATACCACTCCGAGAATCTTTATACCAGTCTAGGGATCGGTATATGCCGCTGAGCAGCAATCGACATACCTTAGGCCACTTTTGGATCTCAGCGCTACTGCGATTTTCAGCATGTATACTCGGACAATTGCAGTTGTCTGATTGAGTAGCCTAGTCGAACTATGGCTGTAATCCGACTAAGCTGTGCATGTAAATGTACTGACTGTTTGCATTTGGCTCAGCTAGTCTTAGACCATTTGGACAAGCCCAACAACATTTTTAGAAATCAAGCTCACATCTGACTGCTGTTTACCCATACTGTTGATTACATATGACAAATTGTTGACAATCATCATCATCATCATTTGAGTGTAAGAAGTCAGATGTTGGAAATTACCTCAACACTGGGGACATTCTACTGTGATGTACAATTACAGCTCCTGACTGTCACATAGTACCTGCTCCCTAAGGATGGCTGCATTCTTAAATATCATATATAGTTCACATTCATCACTATCACAATGAAGACTGATCCATGGAAATAATTAGCAATCCCCTTTTTATTGGAAGGAAATCCAGAAAAGAGAAACAAATTGAGTTGTAACAATGTCCCCTTTACAGTTCTGTCCAATTGCTAAAACACAATTTTGCAAACTAGGCTGGTTTTATCAAAATACTTAAAACAATTCACAAAACCACACACCCAAACTACAAAATACCTCATATGTCCTGCAAAATGAAGCACTGCGACTAAAACTACATATAGCATTATCATAAACAAACTTTTGCACCAAATGGCACACACTTCATTCATATTATCAGAACTACACACTGTTGGGGGAGGGTTCCTGCCTCAACTGGAGGAGTTTAATTATCTTGGGGGTCTCGTCCATGAGTGAGGGAAGGATGGAGTGTGAGATTAACAGGCGGATCGGTGCAGCGGCCGCAGTAATGCGGTCGTTGTATTGGTCTGTCGTGGTGAAGAGAGAGCTGAGCCGAAAGGCGACTCTCTCGATTTACCAGTCAATCTACATTCCTACCCTCACCTATGGCCATGAACTTTGGGTCATGACGGAAAGAATAATCCATCCAATCCAATCCAACTTTATTTGTTGAGCACTTTAAAAACAACCAAAGTTGACCAAAGTGCTGTACAGAAAAAGTAAGACATCATAAATAGAAAGATAGTATGGATAGATAATTGCTCACATAAGGTGCAAAATACAACAATGCATTAGAAAGCATAAAACATGAGTAAAAAATGCAATAAAAGTAATCAAAATAAGGAATAAAATCAAGAAGATCAAGTTGACCTCTTACTAGGTGTCAAAAGCTATGGAGAAGAGATGGGTTTTAAGAAGTGATTTAAAAACTGAGAAAGAAGAGGCCTGTTTAACCCCGAGGAAGACCCAGGACAGGCTAGAGTGACTATGTCACTTGGCTGGCCTTGGAACGCCTTGGGATTCTCCCGGAAGAGCTGGAGGAAGTGTTTGGGAAGAGGGAAATCTTGGTGTCCCTGCTCAGACAGCTGCCCTCGCCACCCAGCCCCGGATAAGCGGAAGAAGATGGATGGATGGATGGACACTGTTGGGCATTGTGAAAAGCACTCTCATTTTTAGAATGTTTTTTTTCCAATTGCTGAAACACAATTTTGTAAACTAGGCTCGTTTTATCAAAATATTTAACACAATTCACAAAACCATACACCCAAACTACAAAATACCTCATATATCCTGCAAAATGAAACACTGCAACCAAAAACTACATGTAGCATTATCAAAATCAAACTTTTGCACCAGATGGCACACACTTCATTCATATTACCAGATTTTTGTCTAACCATCTACACACTGTTGTGCATAATGAAAAGCACTCTCATCTTTAGTATACTTTGCCATAATATTAAAATAGTGCAAATTGTAGAGAATTCTTTAGATTGTTCACATGCACAGAAATATTTGCAGATACACACACATGCTGTTGAAATATTTTTTTTATTTTTATTTTTACCAAACAACTCAGTGCCACATATGCACATATATTTACATTGGAGTGAACATAAATATGCTCACAAAACAGTAAACTGAAAAAGAAAATTGCAGACAAAAGACCACTGCTAGAAAGCACTTTAACAGAATAATTTTACCTTAATTAAATTGCAAAAAGTAACAACAACAGCGAAATAGTGACAACAACAATAAAACTGTTCTACGTTTTCAATAATTATGCCTAAAGCAAGTATTAAGCAAGTACTTTTTTGATTGTGAATGCTGAAGGCATTTTTCTTCTACGAACAAACTGTTTTTTGTTATTCTTCAGTCATGTTTTTTTTTTGCTGCAGAACTTCCACATTTTTTTTCTTCTACATATTAACTCTCAAATATTCATTTCAATTGGGACATTATTGCTAATTCTTTTCTCATTCATATCATTCATCACTTCAGAGATATTAAATGTTTTTCAATTATCTTGCCCATTCAAGTAAATGGACGGAATGTACAAAAATCCCACATCATCACATTTTTCAAGCATTTTCAATACTTTATTATTCATTCACTCTTTCAGCTAGAAACTCCATTCAAACTTTGAGATATCCAACATCTTGTCTACACTGAAGGTATTATTCCTCTTTCAAATCCCATTAGAACTGTTTAGAGCTGGCCGGTCAGGCATTTGAATACCCATTCAAATATTACTGTTTCCCTTTGATACATACTGAGATGTATTCAACATTTCTGTCCCATTCAGAGTAATTTGTCCTCCTCAAAAAAGTATTTTGTTGTATGATAAAAGAGGTCATGAATTGTAACTGTTCATGTCCAGGTCACACCCGCTTTTGTCATGGACTTGCCTAGGGCTGGGCGATATGGCCTCAGATCAATATCACGATATATTGAGCAACTCACCTCGATAACGATAAATGAACGATAAGTAACCCCCCCCACCTAAAAAAAAAGGAACAAAAATCCTGCGTATTTACAGAAATGCCACTTTAAAGGACTATTTATTTAGTAGTTAAGAACAACTGATAAGCACAGATTACTTGAAATGACAACAACTGAACAAGTTTAAAAGTATAAAATATACAGTCCCTTATAAACAAATTCTAAACTTCTAGCTTTTTTTTATTTTTTGAATCACGTGGTTGTGCTGCAGATGGTGGAAGAGGTTGGATGTAAATAAATAAACATTTTGAGGACTTCAGAATCAGAATCTAAGACATGAGACAAAATAGTGAAGAAGTTGACATTGCTGCTTAATAATATGTTAACCTCTTTGACATGGCCAAAATGAAAATTTATCGCCCAGGCCTAGACTTGCCCATATAAGCAGGCGCGTTGTTAGACCTGGGCATTTAGGGGCTATTGCCCCAGATGTTTTGGGAATAGTCCCGGATCTCTGTACCTTAAAAAAATAAATAAATAAATAAAAAAATCAAATATAATTGCCTAATGATGAAAATAGCCTCAGAGGTTTTTATGTGGTTGCATGTCTAGCGGCCAGCAGCCACAAATGCAACATTGTCACAAGCGCCAACAAGCGCCAACATGGTCAAGAAGCTGACCTGACTTTCCTTACACATATATATATTGCAGCGTTTATAGTAGTTAGTTGTTATGGATATACAGAGGTTCTTTGGAAACAAAAAGTCGCAGCCAGAGCAAGAAGATGTGGAGAGTGAGACATCATCTCCTCCAACCCCTGAGGAGGAGCAGGGATAGCTTTCTTGCACAGATTCAGCAGTCACGCTGTGAATTCAACCTCTATATGGTCACCTTGACACCGGGTAGGCGCATGTGTTAATTATTCTAATTTTGATTTCCAATTTTGCCTGCTGTGGGAAATCAAATTGGAATTGTGGTCATGGGTGTAGTCTGGGTGTGTAGCCTCTGTTAAATGACAATTTTTTTCTCTAAATACCCTACAAAGCCTACTGTAGGCCTAATGCAGAAGAAGTGAAATTGCATCTTGCATCTGGAAGTACAATCATTATTTTGAGTTCGTGTCAGCTAAAGATGAGAATATTAAGGTTTGTTGTATACTCTATTCTGGCTGTACTTTTTAAATGAGTAATCAGTAATCAGATTACTTTTTTCAAGGTAACCGAGGCTAAAGCCCCAGGTGTTTTGCACTCCTAGCGACGCCCCTGCATATGAAGCTGATTTTATTTATTTATTTATTTTTATTTTTAACACATGGCATTCTATCTAAGTTGTCTAAGCAGGAAGAATATTGCAGGCAGTATAAAGTCTGTGACATGATTGGAGGAAACATGTGGAGCAATAAACAGTGTATGATTTCATGTACTTTGTTGAACAAGGCTGTATTTCTTCTTGGTTTGAATTTTAATCTTAGACACCAGTATGTGATGTAATAGTTCAATTGTGTGCTATTTATCAAATGGAAACACAGTTTGCATCACTTATTCTCTAAATTGTGCTTTTGTTTCTAACAACGCACCCAAACACACACTGAAAACATTCTAATGTTTTCACAGTATTTAAAAAGAAGATAAAGTACATTTATCTGTACTTTTTTTAAGGCATCAGAAGTTGTATTGAAAATGTTGCTCACTCAGGGTAATGTTGTCAAAATGAGGCACAGTTATTTCTGACATGTGCTGAGGTGATTGTAATGGTCATAAGGAGTGAAACTTGTCCTGATAAATGGTAACTGTATTCTGAGGATTCACCATGACCTGTAAAAAAACACAAAGAAAGAAAAAACGGAATGGTAATACTTGCCTCGTTCCCTTTGAGTTACTTTAAAATACCAAACATAATTTACCACAAATTACTGAATAATTACAGCTTTTCCCTGTATACATGCTTTATAATTTCACTGTTGAATTCTAATTGCAAATTTTCTAAACTAAATAAACAAACTCTCTTTGTTTTCATGACTGAATGAACTGAATAAACACACTGACCTGAAAGGACAACACAATTTATACTATTTTACTTTGTTTATATGTGGCGGACCCTGCTGGCCGCCTGTCTAGCTTCAAACAGTGTTCGGGGACATTATTTTCCTCTGAGATCAGCTTTTTTATTCACTCATGGAAAAAAAAATCTGCATTTGTATTATTACCTCATTAATATTGTAGTTATAATATTGCTCTTCTCCAAATCTCAATAGAATCAACTTGTCAGTTAATGTTTAGAGCTTTTTTTTTGCTTTGTATATCTCAGAACTTCTCACACCTTACAGCATCAAATGACCCCAAAGGTCATCCGACCGTGGCATGCTGACTGGGCCCCATTCGCAGGTCAAGGACAAACAGATCCCCTTTTACTCTCTGGCTTTTTTTGTGTGTGTTCAACTTGTTTTTACAATTTTTGAGTTATTGGGTTTTTTATTGTGATGACATTTTTTTTCATCTTGATATATTTCCTTAATATTTGCATGTTCAACTGCCTCTACTTATTCATGTCTTAGGCTACTATACACATATGTGTCTTTATGCCTGTATGTAATTACTTATGTCTGTATTTAAGAAGCACTTTGTTTTCAAAGTTTATTATTATTATTGTTATTATTATTATTATTATTATTATTATTATTGTTATTATTATTATTATTATTATTCAGCCCTTCCAGAAAAACGCGGAGTTTTTTCGTGATTGTTGCGGGCAAAAAACCTTGATTATGCGGCACGTTTTCTAAAAAAAATGCGATGGAATATGCGGGATATTTGTGCAATTTTATGAGATGAAATTGCGGGAATTTGCAAAAACTGCCGTTTTGATGAAGAAGAAGAAGAAGAAGAAGAAAAGATTCCCCCACTCTTACACTCTTCTCACTACTACCTTAATGTAAATAGTAATTTCTAATGACTTCCTATGATATGCAAGCATACTACATCACAGAAAGTGCTGGGAATAATTAAGTTCTCATCTCATCATTTTATTTCAGACCTTCAAAAACTCAAGGCTAAAACTTACAAAACGTTGCTGAGACAAACAACTTCCTACCCCTACCATCCGCGAGTGTTTGGCGGTGGCAAAGTGGTTGTCCAGCGTGGACTTCCGCCTGTGGTCCAACATGCAGTTGCACGGAGTGCAAAATAGTTTGCCTCCACTGTCATGTAACACACCGGGATAATCCTTTGCTCTGTCTTTTGCGCTTATTTTTTTGGCAAGTGAGACTTGCGGTCTTCATGATGTCTTCCTGCGGGTTATGGCGCTTTCCAATGATGTCACTTCATAACGTTCCCAAGGCAACAGGAGGAAAATGGCTGCTCTTGTCTGAAGTAAACGCAACATTTTTTTTTGAACTTTCTGCAAAAATATATGTGACTTTTTTGCAACGACAATGCGGGGATGATGAAATCATGCAAGCCCCGCATATTTCGCGCATTTTGCGCGGAAATCGGCGATTTATGGGGCGAAAGTGCGGCGTCTTTGAAAAAATGCGGCCCCGCATCAATATGCGGACTTCGGCCACATGTATCCCTAGCTGTGTCAGGGTCAGCACACTCAAGGACCCGCCCTTTGCAGTCTCACCGAGTGAGTGTACTTAGGTGCGCCCTGCAGGCCGCGTCAGCCTGTTGTGAAATGGGACGGTCTACCCTTTGGAGCATTTCCTGGTTGCGTCACCAGATGTTCCCGCCCCTACCTGTACGTCACTATTTCTGCAGCGCAGGTCCGTATGGCAAGCCGTTTTAACATTTAATAGACTAGACTAGACTGGATATGTATTGCAGATATCTGTAATTCAATTCTTCCTAGTTAAAAAGAACATTCCAGATATCCACAGTGACATTCTTCCTATCCACAATTGTCATTTCAGATATCCACAGTTACATTCTTCCTAGGACAAATGACGTCACATTTGCCATTCATGTGTATTGGGCTTTCAGTTTCAGATATCCACAATTACATTCTGGATATCTAGAATGAACATTCTGGATATCTGCAACTGAATTCTTGCTAGGAAAAAGTCCCATTGCAGATATCTTCAATCCAGTTGTTACTAGTCATAATTTTCATTTCAGATATCCAAAATGAAAAACTATTCCAGATATCCAGAATGTAATTTTGAATATCCAAAAATACATTGTGACTAGTAAAAATGTCATTATGGATATCCACAATATATATGCAGATGTCCACAATTGCATTTTTACTAGTCATAATGCGAATTGTGGATATCTGTAATGACATTTTTACTAGTCACAATGTATTTTTGGATATTCAAAATTACATAGTTATTCATTTTGGATAACCGAAATGAAATTTATGACTAGTAACAACTGGATTGAAGATATCTGAAATGAGAGTTTTTTCCTAGTAAGAATTCAGTTGCAGATATCCAGAATGTTCATTCTAGATATCCAGAATGTAATTGTGGATATCTGAAACTGAAAGCCCAATACACATGAATGGCAAATGTGACGTCATTTGTCCTAGGAAGAATGTCATTATGGATATCTGAAATGACAATTGTGGATAGGAAGAATGTCATTGTGGATATCTGGAATGTTCTTTTTGACTAGGAAGAATTGAATTGCAGATATCTGCAATACATATCCAGTCTAGCCATTAAATGTTAAAATGGCCACTTATACTTTTTAAGGATTTTTAGATATCTTAAATTTAGTTTTGACTAGTACAATCAAAGTTGTAGATATCTTAAAATAACATTTCTACTAGTAAGAATGTTATTGTGGATATCTTGAATTACCATTTTGACTAGTGAGAATACAATTTTGAGGAGGAGAAATGCTATTATGGCTATCTAATATGCAATTACAGATAGGAGTGTGGTTCGATTAAATGTTAAAACGGCTTGCCATAGGTCCGTGAAACTGACAAGCGGAGTAAAGTTTGACTGTCAGATCTGTTTGAGCTGCAGGAATTCCTGATTTCCTTTTTGTCCTCCTGGTTGTGGAGGAAGAGGAGAAGTGGCTCTGGTTTATCTCCGGCTGAGAGGACCGTGGAGAGTTTAACCTGTTATTGAACCGACAGTAATGTTATCAATATTATCATTATTAGCTAGCTAACAGTTTGGGGTCATTAACGTTACGATACATTACGTTAATGCTGACATATAAACTGCTGATCGCCACATATGGTTTTATTATGATTTTAAAGGCGTTATTCCTATTTAAAGTGTTTGGTAGTATAGACCCAATACTTACATTTAAATGCGAGATCTGCGCCACTTGAGGTCGCCATTATTTATTTATGTCTTCTCTTAGGGCGCGCGATGACTCTTGGGATATGTGAGACCACGAAGTGTGGTAGCGGTGCACACTCAAAAAACAGGTAAAAGGAGTGCGCATTTGTGGGGTACATTATGAGAACACTTCGAATTGGGACACCCTTCGCCGCGGTATAATGACGTAATCGCACTTCAAATGAGCAGTCGAAGTGTGCAGACCCTGAATTGAGACACAGCTCCTGACAGCAGACCCTCAGACCTCAATGTGGGCGGAGTTAAACGTTTAACCCCGCCCACTCCCCAAGACTTGACTCCGCCGTTACTCTGATGCTTCCTGTTCAGTCGTCTTCCACGCTGGCTTCTCGAACCACAAGGTCCAAAACAACTATCCGGCGCCCAGTGAAGGAAAATAATGAAAGAAGAGGAAGACGTGAAGAAGACACAGGTACAGTAACGTCAGTGTGATGAAGCGAATGAAATTAACAGTTTAATGATCGTTGTTGGAGCGTTAGAGTTGGAGTGTTAGGTTGCAAGCTTACTTCGGACGATGGCAGCATTGTTTAATAATAAATAGCTGAGTCGACGTGTGTTAATGTTACTCCACCTTAAATTCATCGGGGACGTTTGGAAAGTTAACGTTAGGTCTGTTCAGGTGTTATTTTACAGGTGTCTTTCCTGCTTGTATGTCAGTTAAAATGCTATTAGTTTTCCATCCCCTTTGTCATAGTGTAGTAGTAAGCCTTTGGTTTATTGTGTCACAGTTTATGTTTGTTAAAGTTTACATCAGTGCAGTTAAAGTGTATTACTGTTAATACTCCACACCTCAGCTTTCCCACATCATTCATAGGAAAATATATATACACACTGCACTACCACTCTGGTTAGACTGAATTGCATTGAATTGACAATAAAGTTGAATGAATTTCATCACATTTTCATTATTAGTCTATATTAGTTTTATGTATAGGACACACCACGCATCTGTTTTTTTTCTTTATTAAAATGTAACATGCAGTGGTCACATATACTTCTCTTCTCTCTTCAGGTGCACTTTTAACATATTTCACCAGCAGCCCAGTGACACAGCATCAGGTGCTCCTGTCCCTCTACCTCAGCACAGCAGAGTGACACAGCATCAGGACGAAAGGCACCAACAGACCTGCTGACTGGACATCTCTTCTAACTGACACAGTGAGATGAGAGTTAGTTCACAGAGGACCAGTTCAAATAAAAAACAGTTACACATTTCCCAAAAACAAAGATGGGAGAGTGTCAACATGACTTTTGTAACAGAGTCTTAGTCAATGCTGAAAAATCAATAGAAGCTGGCTGATGTACTTGCACTGCTTCTGCTGCTAAATGTTTTCTCCAAAAGAATACAGACTTAATAAGGAAGGCTCAGTGTTTCCTCTACATTCATTTAGGAGTGGCGGCCCGCCATTCCTAAATCCTAGCCGCCGCTCCTTCAAATTTCTCTTTTTACATTTTTTTTTTATTATTATTTTTTTTCTTAATTGTCGCAAATACACCACCGCCGCATGTCTCCACCTTCACAGCAGAGTCCTGCACTGGGTCGGATACTCTCGAGTAAGGTAAACTACAGATAACTATCTTGCTCAGTATCTACTCTTTGCACCTCGTCTGCACCTCGATCACGGACCACAGCGTGTTTTAAATCAGGTGACAGAATAACAGTCTCAGTAGGCTACAGTCGCTGTTGCCGGTGTGTTTTTAAAATTAGCGGGTTTGATTCTCGTGTCGGACGTCGCGCTCGAGTGCTAGTGGAAAATAAAAAAAAACTGAGTGTCTCAGTCCGCTGGGCTTATAAATAATCAACACTGATGATCATTCAGGACATCTGCGCCGTAACGTGCGGGGCCCTGTGTCGCGGGTGGCGGGGGGTGACGGCGGCGGCGACGACGACACAGCAGAACGATCCTGTGTAGGAGCTGTCCATGGTTACTTAACCAAAAGTCTCTTGAAGTAGGCTATCAAACCAAGACAACTATGGACTGAGGAAGTTTGAATAGGTAGTCAGATACAGAAGTTATCATGACGTGAACCGTAGCCTATGTTGCGGTAAAAATAAAGGGTTAAAAAAAAAAGATGTTGAATTGGTGGAAACGGGGCGCACTCCGCCACTCCTTAAAAAAATCCTAGAGGAAGCACTGAGGAAGGACTAAAGGACTGGAACAATGACAGCCACTTGCTGAAGGTTCATGAGGATAGCCGGGAGCACAATACCCACATGGCAACATGGAAGGAGTTGGAAGTCGTTTTGCAAAGCGGCTGAGAGATAATATGTTTGCACAATGCCTAATTTATATTGTATTTTTATCACTTGTTTCTTTCCTCAGTTTTTATTTGGTGTGATATTTTTGACTTAAAAGAAATAAAATCTTGAATACTGTTACGGCCGCCGCTGGCTGTCGTTTATTGTGTAATCATTGTCTTCCATGATTGTTTCCGCCGGGGATGCAAGTGCTGCTGTGTGATTCTCTGTTGAGGATTGGTCCTTCCAGAGCTGAGGCCGTTCTACTTCCTGTTTCCTGTTCACTGGCGTCTGTGATTGGTGTGGCTGAGATCCGACCAAACCTACCAATTAGGAGTCTTCAATCAACACCAGCTGCATTATAAATGGCTTGTGTGTCCACAGTTCCTTGCGGCTGTGAATCAGTGATCAGTCGCCTCGCTATTCGTTGCACATCAACGTCTAAAAGGAACTTAAAAAGGATTCATAGGTGCCTGACTGTTGCCTGTCTGAGTGGCCTCAGTCAGTGATTTGAGAATCATTGTCAAATATTTAGTTTAAATACAGAGTACCATAGTTGGACTCTTTTGTTTGAGACTTTTTTTTGCTGAATAACTGTTTGGTTGTTTGTTTTTGTCCTTTGTTTTTTTGTAAGCTTACAGGTGCTGACCTCCTTTTGTTCTTTAGTGTGAGTTTCTTTTTTGCCAAGGGCTAAATAGCCGTCATTTATTCAACTCATTTTTTGTATTAGTTATTTGTCAGCTCCTGTACAGCCTCCTTTTGTTATATTTCCTTGTGCAAGTGCACTCTCTTTATTTAATTAAACTCTGACTTTACCCTGAGCCACTCCAATTGTCATATTCCACCTCATTTCTTGTCTCAATTATATGTTATGGCTCTCCAAAACGAGCCGGGTCGTAACATAAATGGGGGCTCGTCCGGGATATGAAATGAAAATTGTATATTGGTAATTGTAAATTAACATTGGAATTGGGTCTGTCAGTGTTTAGTTAATTGGTGAGAGTTTGCTGAGCTCCTTGATTACTAGGTAAGTAAGTGAGCTCTTTAGGGATTTCGCTGTCTGCTTGAGTGAGTGCTGCTGGCTCTTGTACACCATGGCAGAAAAATTTAATTTGGACAAAAGTGTAACACATCCTCCTGTTGAGCAAGTGCATAGTTGTAGGAAGGATGATTTAGTAGAGATAGCTACTCACTTCAAAATTCCCTTTATCAGGGCCATGCTTAAAAAAGAAATTAGAGAACAAGTGATTGGAGGAACAGGGTATGATTACTCCGACTGAGCAGTTGGAGTCTGTGTCTCTTCCCAGTCCCTCAGCAGAAGCAGAGAGTGGTCCAAGTACTGAGACACCCTCAGATTCTGGGAAAGTCCACCAGGCAGGGGAGCGAGGGAAGACCCTGTTTTTTCTGCCTAGGTATGATCCTTCCCCACAGAGCAGTACTGGCACTACCGAGGGACGGCTTAAAGTCCGTCTGGCTCGGCTGCAACTCGAGTCTCGTGAACGGGAGACGCAATCTCAGCTTCATCTCCAGTTGGAAATAAGAAAAGCTGAACTGAACGGGGCAGAGTGCTCCTAGAGACTTAGGTATGACACCACCTTCCACCACCTCCACCAACCCACCAAAAAAAGTGTTTGACATTAGTAAGCATGTGGCCTTAATACCTATATTCCGGGATAATGAAGTTGATTCCTATTTCAATGTGTTTGAGAGGATAGCGGCTGCTTTACAATGGCCGCCTGAAGTATGGACGCTTCTGCTTCGGTGTAAAATACATGGTAAAGCTCAGGATGCTATGGCCGCACTCCCTGTTGAAGATAGCTTAGATTATGCAACTGTAAAGAAGGCTATTTTACGAGCATATGAACTCGTGCCTGAAGCGTACCGACAGAAGTTTCGAGGTCATAAGAAAACTTCGGCTCAGACCTATGTTGAGTTTGCCCGTGAGAAGGGAACTCTATTTGATAAATGGTGTGCAACGTGTAAAGTTAGTGATTTCAATGCATTGAGAGAGCTGATCCTGTTAGAGGACTTTAAGAAGTGTTTGTCTGAGCGTATTGTTGTGTACCTGAATGAACAGAAAGTGAGCACACTTTCTGCTGCCGCCGTGCTGGCGGATGAGTACGTTCTAACTCATAAATCTGCTTTTTCTCCAGTCTCTGCTGTCTCACGTCCCTCCTCCTCTCCCCCCCGATCCTCTAATCCTCGTGGGCCAAAGGAGGAAAGGGAATGTTATTACTGCCATCAGATCGGCCATGTCATTGCAAACTGCTTGACACTAAAATGCAAAGAGCAGTCCTCCCGCGCTTCTCAAGCGAAAGGGGTAGGACTGATTAAAGCAGATTGTGGTGTGAACATTGATTCATCTGATCAGAAAATTGATGACTGTTTTAAGCCATTTGTGTTTGATGCTTTTGTGTCATTGACTGGTGAGTCAGCTGATAAACATCCCATACGGGCTTTGAGAGATACTGCTTGCTCTCAATCTATTATTTTAGCGTCAGCTCTGCATTTTTCTGATAACTCTGCTTGTCATTACAGTTTAGTTCTTAGGGGAGTTGAAATGGGTTACCTGCCACGGCCAGTGCACCGCGTCCATATTCAGTCCTCCCTTGTTACTGGATTCTTCCCAGTAGCGGTTTGTACTGAACTGCCTATCCCCGGTATCGTTCTCCTGATGGGAAATGATATCGCAGGAGGTAAGGTAACCCCACACTAGAAGTTCTAGATCAACCCCAGTGTGATGGGATCCCGACATCAGGTCAGACACCCCCAAATGTGTTTCCGGCCTGCGCTGTAACTCGCACTCGTTCCAGTGAAATTAGCCCAGATGACTCTGAAGTTTCTTTGTCTGACAGTTTATTCATGTCAGTTTTTTCAGATGACAAAGAGAAGAAAAAGGTTGAGAGCTCCTTACTGTCTGTCCAGGATGAGTCTGCTGAGCAAGCGCCCTCGACTGGCCCGGAACTGCCGTTAGCTGGAGGTGCGGCATTTCCAGTCAACCGAGCACGCTTGAGCCAGATGCAGAAAGCAGACCCAACACTGCGAGAGTGCTTTGCCAAGGTGGTGAGTAATGACAAAGCAAGGGATGAACAGGCAGCATATATTATGGATGGTGAGATGCTGGTACGTAAATGGTCTTCCCTTGTAACTGGTGATTCCGATTGTGATTCTGTTTACCAGATAGTTGTCCCTGCAGGATGCCGCCAGCATGAGATGTCGGTCGCACATGAGAGTAAGTGGGCAGGACATTTGGGCATAAACAAAACTTATCAAGCCATCCTCCGACATTTCTATTGGCCAGGTCTAAAGTCTGACATTTCTAAACACTGCCGTGCTTGCCATGTGTGTCAGGTTGTCGGGAAACCTAACCAGAGTGTCCCTCCTGCGCCCTTACACCCCATTCCTGTGATAGCAGAGCCATTCGAGCGAGTGATTATTGACTGTGTTGGCCCTCTACCTAGAACGAAAAGTGGAAATCAGTATTTGCTAACTATTATGTGCACTGCTACTCGTGACCCAGAGACTATTCCTCTACGTTCGATAACCGCTAGTGCTGTAGTGAAGGCGTTGCTGAAGTTTTTCTCTACTTTTGGATTACCGCGGGTGGTCCAGACAGACCAGGGCTCTAATTTTAAGTCTGGTCTCTTCAGACAGGTACTTAGGAGCTTGAGTGTGCATCACATCGTGTCCTCCGCGTACCACCCCCAATCGCAAGGAACATTAGAGCGTTGGCATCAGATGCTAAAGTCGATGCTTAGAAAGTACTGTGTGGAGACTGAGAAACAGTGGGACGAGGGAGTTCCTTTTGTCTTGTTTGCTGC
The DNA here is from genome assembly GCA_903131615.1 of Diplodus sargus. NCBI lineage: Eukaryota > Metazoa > Chordata > Actinopteri > Spariformes > Sparidae > Diplodus > Diplodus sargus. Next base: position 469,697 of record CAEMYA010000087.1, read on the forward strand.
TCGGGACGCCGTGCAGGAATCAATTGGTTTTAGTTCTGCACAGCTTGTTTTCGGCCACACACCCCGTGGGCCGCTTAAGTCACTTCACGACCAATTCTTGTCATGTGAGTCTGCGCCCAAAAAGCATGTGTTAGACTACGTCACACAGTTCCATGAGCGCCTTCAACGCGTTAACACCCTTGCTAAAGCCACCCTTCGTGACTCCCAATCGGTCATGAAGCGCTATTACGATCGTTCCGCTGTATCTTGCCGTTTTGAGGTAGGTGATAAAGTTCTGGTGTTGCTGCCCATCACCAGCTCTGTTTTTGCCGCAAAATTTTCCGGTCCGTATGATATTAAAGAGCGTCTTAGTGACACTAATTATGTTCTCTGCACCCCAGACAGAAGGCGTAAGACTAGAGTCTGTCACATAAACCATAAACGCTACCAGTCCTGCGAGAATAATGTTAGCTCTGCTGTGCCCTCGTTCTTAGTAGCCGAACAGTCAGATGTTAAAGCTGCTGCTCCTATTGTGACTGTGGGTGCTCCCCATGGAGATGATCCACTGATGCGCATTCCTACAAATCAGCCGGTCCGCCTCCCAAATTCGGAGATGCTTGCAAACCTTTCATGCTGTTTGTAGCATTTAACCACTGCACAACAGCATGATCTGGAGGTGCTGATTGGCCAATACTATTGTCTCTTCAGCGATGTTCCAACCCGTACTTCCGTCTTGCAACATGATATAGAGGTAAAAGATGCGCGCCCCATAAAACAACATGCTTACCGTGCCAATCAGACTAAACGTCAGTTGATGAAACAGGAGGTAGAGTATCTCCTGCAAAATGATTTGGCTTCTGCTAGTTCCAGTCCGTGGAGTTCGCCGTGTTTGCTAGAAGCTAAATCCGATGGCTCCCCCAGGTTTATCACAGATTTCCGCAAAGTAAATGCAGTTACTGTTGGAGATTCGTACCCACTCCCCCGCATGGAGGATTGTGTTGATAACCTGGGCTCCGCAAATTTCGTTAGCAAGTTAGACTTGCTAAAAGGTTATTGGCAGGTACCTTTAACGGACCGTGCAAAAGAGATTTCCGCATTTGTCCCCCCTGAACATTTCTGCCAGTACAATGTGATGGCTTTTGGTATGCGTAATGCTCCTGCTACCTTCCAGAGACTAGTTAACACTGTGTTGTCCGGTTTGCAAAATTGCAACGCTTACCTCGATGACCTAATCATTTATGCAGATTCTTGGGAGAATCACATGCATGTATTGGAGCAGGTTTTTGACCGTTTGGCCCGCGCTAAATTGACTCTAAATTTGGCCAAATGCGAGTTTGGAAAAGCCACCCTAACTTATCTTGGTCAGCAGGTTGGACAGGGACAAGTGCGCCCAGTTGAAGCAAAGATTGTTGCCATTAGGGATTTCCCCGTTCCAACCACACGAAAAGCGCTGCGTCGATTCCTGGGAATGGCTGGCTACTATAGGAGTTACTGCCGCAACTTCTCCAGTATCGCCTTTCCTGCTAACAAGCTTACTAAGCACTGAGGTCGACTACGTGTGGACCACAGAATGCCAGGTCGCTTTCGATGGAGTAAAGACGTTGTTAAGTCACGCTCCTGTGCTTGCAGCCCCTGACTTTTCCACACCATTTAAGCTCGAGGTAGACGCCAGCGCAGTGGGTGCGGGTGCGGTCTTGTTACAGAGAGGGGAGGATGGTATTGATCATCCTGTTTACTTTTCCCGCAAGTTCAACCGACACCAGGCAAATTATTCCACCATTGAAAAGGAAACCCTTGCTCTGTTGTTAGCATTACAGCACTTTGAGGTCTATGTTGGGTCTACTTCTCTACCTGTTGTAGTGTTCACTGATCATAACCCCCTTGTATTTCTGTCCCGCATGTTTAATCACAATCAGCAACTCATGCGCTGGGCACTGTTGGTACAAGACTTCAACCTAGATATTTGACATAAAAAGGGGTCTGAAAATGTGTTGGCTGATGCTCTGTCCAGGATGTAGAATCTAGTTATGTATGTTATCTTAACATCAAGCCGTAAGGGCTTGTAATTTAATTTAACTTTCTTCAAACTTTGTGTAGATGAAGAAAACTTGAAAATCAATGCCATGTTCCTGTAAGAGTGATATCATATGATCCGTACCTCAGACCAAGGCCAGTACATGTCCACCCACTTTCAAACATCATTATTATGATTATTGATCTTATTGTCATTGTTGTTATCATTATTATTGGTGTTATTAGTTTTATTATCATCATTGTTATTATTACATTTTATTATTATCAACATTGTAATTATTGTCATTATTATTATTAACATTATTATCATTATGATCATCATTAATATCCTTTTAGTATTTCATTAACATTTTTACTGTTTGCCTGCTTGTTTTATGTTAGTGTTTGTTGTTAAATAATTTGTTGTTCAATACAAATAAAATTTTAACTTCAATTTTGATAACATTAAGAAAGAATCTCAGGTTACATTTACAATATGATAAATACACATTAAAATATATTACTTTTTTCATCATTTAATGAATAATTAAGGTACATTCATTATGGTTTCTTGTCCCTCTTCGGACACAGTATTAAACAGTTCTTAAACTCTTCTTTCATTGGGAAATTCTTTTTTCCACTCACATTACCGCCCCTGTGAAGGGCTTGATGGTGTTGGTGGTATAAAGTGCTATATAAATCAGATAAACTTGGATAAAAGTGGATGATCTTTGGCTACAGTATATATGGTCCATCTGACTATACAGTAATAACCATTTTGTAACAGTGATGACTGTGATAAAGATGAAATAAATACTGTAAACAAATTATTACAGCTGTGTTAAAAACTATGAGTTCTTATAATTTTAAAAGGTGATTTGTTAGTTTCACAACAGATGTGACAATTTTACTGCTGTGTTGACAAAAATGATTGACATAAACAGCCAATTAACAGTTTAAGAAAGAATTATTGAAAGGTCCAATTTCTTAGAAATGGGATTTTTCAGAGTTCAGGTTGGCTGGCAAGCTGGGAATCCTTATAGATTCTACCGTTAAACATATACACTTTGTGTGGTGTTACTCGGTCTGCTCAAATAATTGGCTATCAATTTGGGATTGATGTCTGTATTTATTTTATTTAATAAATTAGTCAATTTATGTTTGTTTTTTTTAAATTTGTGTTTAATCAATTTAATTTGACTTCCCGTTTACGAAATTATTTATGTTTTATTTTTTAGGTAAGTGTTTAATTTGTTTTTCTTTTATTCATTCATTCAATTGATTGATTTATTGATCTATTTGCTTTATTTCTATTTATAAATTTGTTATTTTTATTTTTTTTAAAACCATGGCTGCACCTTTTTGCTTATGTGTGAGAGTATAGCATTACATAAGTCCTCCAGCAGATGGCAGCAAGAAACAACCATCTGTCTCACATGTGAAGTCAAGGTGAAGTCTTGCTATGTTTAAGCAATGGGTAGTTTGAGTATTGGGTATGAAGAAGCACTTAATATTAAGAAATATTTATGTCATGTGTTTTTACAGATTATTCAGGAAGAACTAATGCTGTGTTGTGCTTGCTGTGGCAGTTCTGTATGAGGCGCCGATTATAATGTTGCGCATTCTAAAATAAATATCAACTTTTCATCACATTTAGCAACAAATCATATTAAACGTGAATTTGGACCAGATTTACAGCAATATTTGTGAACTTTGTGATATTTACTTCTCTTGTAAAAATATAATTTCAATGTTTAATCTAAATAAAAAATCTAAGTCTAAATGTTAAATATTAGATCTAAATGTTAAATAATAAATATGAATGTTAAGTATAAATATAAATGTCACATTTAAATGTAAATGTTAAATCTAAATCTAAATGTTAAATCTAAATCTAAATATAAAATTGAAATATAAATGTTAAATCAATACTGCGCCTCTGATACTACCTCCAGAGGCATATCAGCACAGTATTGACGAACCGATCCTGTGTGAATGAATAATCTCCTGGCAATCCCAACACATTATAACAACATCCACATGATTATAAACAGTCAGCGGGTATATGTTTGGATTGACAGGTCTGGGAAAACACCTTGAAAAAAGACACCGACATCATCATGACGTATACACTTATGCATCTTTAGGCTCTGCAGCGCTGGCTTTCTATGTAAATTACACAGTGGTTCGCCTTTACGTCGGCGCTGCTTGGCTCTGTGTGACCAAACAATGGCGGACAACTGACAAACCACCGCTGCGGTGATAATGCGACAACACAGTGAAAAGGGCTACTGTCGCTGTTGTTGCAGACACATTGCTGAAACTCTGTACTGCCGCCAAAACGACCCTACCAATGTTTCCAGCTAAGTCGCTGGACATGCTGGCAACATGAGAGCACGGTGAGGAGACGTGACTAACAGTGCAAACTGCGTGCATCCCTCCGACTGACTACCTGAGGAAGGCCACGGCTCGTGCTCGTTCGAGTCACTGAGCTTTTATTTTGATACTTCCTGTGACAGGCAGTGTAGATTTGCATACTAGCTAAATATTTAGTTTCACCTATGACATTTAGATTTAACAGTTAATATTTAGATTTAACATTTACATTTAACATTTAGATTTAGATTTAATGTTTTTATTTAAATGTAACATTTATATTTAAATGTAACATTTATATTTAAATGTAACATTTATATTTAAATTTAACATTTTGATTTAGATTTAACATTTAGATTTAATATTTAAATTATATTTTTACAAGAGAAGTAAATATCACAAAGTTCACAAATACTGCTGTAAATCTGGTCAAAAGTAACATAAAAAAAATTCACATGTTTTTTAAACATGGTTTGTTGCTAATTGTGGCAAAAAGTTGCTGTTTATTGTGGCATGCACAACTTTACAATCGGTGCCCCATAACTCTGAGCCCAGGTGAACTCTGTACTGTGGGTGGCAGCAGAGGCAAGGATAACTGCAACGTTCTCATCTGTCTCCTGCAGATGTTTGTGGACTTCTGAGCCAGTGTCATGTACCAGTTCTTCAACATCAGGAGACTATCTGCCCAAAACGATTACCTGCCTTCTATCTATCGCTCCAGCTATTCATCTCAGAATCCACCCACTTATTCCTTTATTCATACCTCTTGGGTGCTTACACATTGACATCAAGTGGTCAGTTGAAAAGAGAGGCATTTCAATCTTGCTTTCATTTTGTTGGATGGAGGTTTTTTTAGCTTATAGCATTAGCCTGGGTCATTGGTGTTTATCAAGTTCTTGAATTTCTGTTAAACTGAGAGATGTTCTAAAACTTTGTTTTTCTTTCACTCAATGACTGCTGTTTATTGGTGCACAAAATCCAGATAAATCTGGCTTCTATGGCTGCCAGTAGTACACTGTCAACTCCCATGATCCTAAATAGCCATAGTCATAACAATGCCTGCGACCAGCCACAGCACTTCACAGCCATAAAACCCCCCTGGCATGCTCAATTTATCATACATTTTGCACTTTCACACTGTTCACAGAAAGACCTTCATGTGGCATTAGTGTTAGTTTGTGAAGAGGTCCTCTGACACCCAGCCTGATGCACCTTCCATCGCTCGCACTCATGCCCAACCTGAAGGGAGAGGCGCAAAGAGAGGACCGCAGCACACAAATGTGGGCAATTTGGTTTGCGGCTGACACCCGGTGCTCTGAATAAATGATCTAAATGCTCACAGAGATTATTTTGGGGGGGGGTTGTACCCCCTGTGGCCCTGTGATGTCCAGCCAGGATGAATATGAGGAAATGAGGCAGACATCCAGTAAATAATAGTTGCCATTGTGCCCCTCAGCAAGTGGTGGGGCTGGGGTAGGCTGGAGGGGAGGGGGAGACTTCCCATGATATGCCAGGGCCTGACACGGCACCCAGACCCAGAGCTGTCACCCCTGCGGAAACATCACCCTCGCCTCCACAATTTGTGCACTTAACACTTCAGTTGGCACATGACAGGTGCTTATTTCCCCGCACTGGCTTTTTCCCCTTGCAGTGATGCCTCTGAGCCTAGGGCACACACGGCATCTGGTATGGATGTCTGTCCACGATGCTACTTTGTAAAAGTATCTGACTACACCAGTGATACTTCTCACATCCGCTCACACTGCATTTGCAACCCACTGAGCATGGCTTCTGAGTGTGTGTGTGTGTGTGTGTGTGTGTGTGTGTGTGTGTGTGTGTGTGTGTGTGTGTTCATATAGGAGTCATGTGTCCAGAGCCAGACTGGGAAAATAATAAATCCTGGGTATCTAATCTATGAGTCCACATTTACAACGGACCACAAACACTGTACCTGTTTTATTGATTTTTTTTCCTTCTCTTTACCATTCAGGCCAGAAACATGTGTTTTGAGTCATGAGTACAAAGTCCTTATGCAAAAGAGTTTCAGACAAACTTCTACTATGACCTTTCGAAGGTGCTGTAGTAAAGAATACACAGGTGTTTACTATTACATGCATGCAGACCTGCTTTTTACTTGATGGTTTGTCGGTGCACTTTTAATACTCTTTACAAATGGAGACTCTTTTTAAATCAATGTAGCAACCGGATATTTACTTTACTAACTATTAATTATGCTCTTGGTTGTGAAAAGGCTGATGCTACTTCTCCTTTTTGACATCGTGCATGATAGGTGCAAGGTACAAAACATGTTGGTATGGACAGAATTATGTTAAGTGTGCTGAGGACTAAATATCATAATTTAAAGGATAAAATGTCTGCCAATTTTTGAGGTAAAGATGAACAGCCCTGATAACGTATGGTTGTCAGCACACTGATCAGCTCATCTCCTCTGTGTCTGGCACCTGACATATCAAATATCAAATTAACACATGTGGAACTTTACTTTTAGCCAATCAAATGCTAGCACAGCATGACTAAATTGTTCTTCAAGATGAAGACATAGCCTCTAGGAGGGTACATTGGAAAAACACGTTTTCACCTCAAAAGTAATCCATACCAGTTTGCTAAAATATTGGCCAGAATAATTCTGTCCTCCCAAAATATTTGTGGGGACATGTCCCCACTATCCCTAAGCAAACATGTGCCCTTGTGTGTAACAACTTGTGTCCTGTCCTGCTGTTACACCCTTACTATGCAGATGTTGATTTGGCTTAGTCAGAGTTTAAATAATGGTGCAATATTACTGCCATGAACAAGCCGTGTAAAAGGGGCTCATAGCAATGGAGATTAGTTGTTTTAGGTAAAAAAGCACAATATTTGAATATTTAAGTAAAAAGTTGCTTGATTACAGTAGTTTAGTAAATTAAAATGTGAGTTTTCTGCTGCTGATCTTTATTATAATAATAATAATAATAATGCATTTTTATTTGAGGGCGCCTTTCAAAGCACTCAAGGACACCGTACATAACAACAACAGTACGACAAAAGAAGTACAGGACAATATTGACACAATACATGCCATATCATGTTAATATTACATCATTATGTTTTGATTGATCTGCCTGTCATATTTGGAGGTTAGGGTTAGTGGAAGGTGGAGGAGTTTCAGGTACCGGTGACCGCAGTTTGAGACTGTGATTCAACATTTGTAAGTGTGAAAACACAGGATATTTTTATGGAGACCTCAGGACAATTTCCATAAGTGTTTGTGGGGATAAAACACACATTTTGATGAGAAGTCCTGATATATCCAGCTGTGTTTTTGGCTAGTATTTTAATCCATAACAGGATCTTTCTGAACCCTTACAAAAGAGAGCATAAGTACACTGTTGTCACAACATAAATTTAATATATAACCTAAAAAAACTAAAGTTGCAGCACAAAGAAATGTGAAGTTTCAATATATGTGTGATTTGCAGAAACTTCACACATTTTTTTTTGTGACTGGGTTGGAGAGGTTTATTGGAATGTTAATCACTGTGGTTATAAAGAAGCAAACTGAAGCTTGGACATCACCAAAAATCAGGATCATGCACAACATTTTGTGGCAGTCTCTCCATAGATGATAACTGGATAGATGACAGTCAGTACTTTGGAGGCTAAGCGTATAGTATATTGAATGACTGCTGACTATATTTCACTTCTGGACTGAAAAGGTAAACAGACCAAACAAGCTGCTCTAGGGTTTGCTTTTAAACTGCATTATGATAGTTGAAAGATTGATGTTCTCCAGGGTCAGACTGTGGCTTCTGGGTTTGTGCATTGTTCCGGTACAGACCTGATCTACAAAACGGACTATTACATTGCAAAAATCTACACAGGAATGCTCTGTGTTGAGTTGATTTATGTGTTAAAGCAAATTATCTATATGCTGCACCTCTCGGCAGATGTAAGATGGATAAAATTAAAAGAAAAACAGACTATCAGGAAATATTAAGACTTAAAAAACACTATTTATACTAGCACTATTTTGTTTGTCAGCTCACACATTTTAAGTTTAAGTCAGGCATAATAATCACGGGATTTAATCATAAAGCTAAGAATGGAAACCTCTCCAAGATTTCAAAGCTAATACAAAAATACATCTCCCTGTTATTGATTAGTGTGCACAGGTTTCCCATTAAGCCTTCATCGCAGCTTTGCTTTATTGTTTTTTGTATTATTAGTTACCTCTATGACAAAAACTACATCAACATGATGGTCTATCAGTGACATGGCTGGCCAACTTTTAACAGCTGGGGTTTTGATAACGTGTATTTGGGTGGCTTTCATCTATTTACATGAAATTATTTTATTGTAACTGTAAATGGTGTTGGTGTTGCTTAGGTATCTGAGAATATGCCTTCCTTGAAGTGGCTGTATGCTGTTTGGCCTTGAAATTACCCACTCTCCCCAATGTTATAAATAATTGAGTGTCCTGTTGAGAACGTCTCTTACCTTGGCGCCCTAAATGACTTTCTTCAATATTGTAATCACACTGTCATGTGTAAGTCCTTTACTTCTTGTAGTCAAAGTCACGGTTTCATCCTCCACTCTCAAATCCCATGGCTGTGGTTGACAATTCAAAAACAGAAGAGGGACTAATCTTTTTGTCCTTGTCAATCATAAGGAGTCTGGTGACTTTCCTGCAGGCCACAGTCAAGACTTTGGGGAGCTATTGTCAAGTGGCATTACTGTCCCACAAACGCTGCTAAAAGCCAGCTTTTTAACATTATAAAAAAAAAATGTTGATGCATTATTTAACACAGAGATCAGGCGCGATTTCTAGACGGCTATGGAGTTCTAAAATGGAGGCATGCAGCCAAGACTCCTAGGTGATGGTGAGACAGAAGGCCTCTTTCTACCTCACACATACATACATACACACACACACACACACACACCTACGTCCATACCACACACTTCCATCTTTCAGAAAACCTCCAAATAAACTCTTAACCCTAACTGTGATCCTCTCCACAATATGCCTAATGTTAACCGCCTAATCGGTTCTCCTGTTAAATGATACTACATGTACTACTGACGCTTTAATGCACAGCTAGTTACTGTGTGTAACTAGCTTTAGCCTTAACTCATTTTGAAAGCACAACGGCCACTAGGAAGTGGGTATCTAAGTCCAATACTCAACTCAACTGACCCATGTTGTAACATTCACTCACTCAGAAATCCATTGAATTGCAACTGATGTTGGATTTCTCATAATTTTATAAATTTTAATGCAGATGTCACAGTTTGGGTTTCTATTCTGTTTTCCCCACCCTTTTTGCTCTTTAATCCTTAATCACCCCTTGTGTATTTAAGTCATTGTCTTCCCCTCTCTCTGTGTCTTTTACTCATGTTCAACCTGCATGTGCTGCCTATGTCCTCATGTCTTCCTTTACTGTCTTTCCTGGATTTCTTCAATTTTGCGTTGTGTCAGTGTTGGATTTCGGCATCTTCTTGCTTGCAGCAAGAACTACATAAATATTAATATGAACACAATGTTGAGGAAAGTCTCTCTTCTTTATCATAAAGCATGAGCAATATCCAGACAAAATGCAAATCACAAGATTGGTTTTAACTGGGTAAATAAATCATTGGAATCTTGTGGAGAACTATTGTGGACACTGGGCTATGTTGGTGGAATCTATATGGTAAACTGAGTTAGAGATTTGAGAAACTATCCAGTTACCTGTCAAGTCAACACAGGGTTAGGGGTTTAATTAAGACACTGCAACAGTTCCAGTGACTCCAGATCTTTGGTTGCAACTGATAGACCGTTGTATAACTTAAACTGGTTGGAGTGAAAAGAAACCCTGACAAAATTGCATGTGACTGTCACATTAACAGTCATGTGATTAATGGATTATCAGATAACTGGTACTAATGTTCTGGCATTTCTGAAAAAAGGCGTCATAGTCTAAAAGTAATTGCAAGAAGGAATCAAAAGTTAACACACACACACACACACACACACACACATTGAGTGAAAGATTGTGTAGCATTAAAAAATCATAGCAGACACAGGTTTGCAACCGTCTCGCTCCTCTGTGGTGTAAAAGCAGGGTGTTGTGAGAGGCCAGGTCCTGACAGGTAGGGAGGAGAGGGCAGCTGTGAGCGATAGCCAGGTGGTCCCAGTCCCAAACCCTCCCACCACATCAGCCTACTGCTGGCCTGATTGGCATTAATTGGCAGGTTGTGGGGTGAGGGTCATGGAGGTACAGAGGATTGTGTGTGTGTGTGTGTGTGTGTGTGTGTGTGTGTGTGTGTGTGTGTGTGGGGGGGGGGTTTGGAGCTAACGGAGAAGAACCAGAGACAGGAAATGAAAGTGGGACAAACAGAGGAACTGGAGAAGCTGTGCGCTGTATGTACAGTCTGTTACCAACCAATGTGATGGGTATCATTATTAGCTGTACTAAAAAAAGGAAAAATCTGTTGTTAAATGCGTGATGCTATTGGCTGCAATGCTAATCAGCCACCATTAAACACATTGTTGAATAGAAACTTTGAGTCAGGTTCATTCTGTTGCTACCTGAAACCAATATGAGTGCATACAATGGGTATTTAGGAGACTTATCTGGTCAGGTTCAGTTTTTCGCTGCCACTGGGTCTCAGCCTGATTAACTGCAAAAAGGGCTCACTTCATAACTTTTGATCAGTTTTTCCTCAAATTTCTAATATGCAGCCCTAGCCCACCTGATTTTTGCTGGATGTCATTGTGAGATTCTCAGCGTAGGCTTACATCCCTGTCCCTATATGAATAGAATAGAATAGAACAGAACTATTTTATTGTCATTGTAAACTCAGCTTACAATGAAATCACAGAGTAACTTCATGCTCTGTATAGTGAATGTTCAAGGTCGAATACACCTCATAATGTTAATGTAATGCACGTATGCAGTGTCTCGCCATGAAGGCTGTTAGCATTATATGATTTGCTTGAGAAAATGCTAAGGCCTACTAAACATAATATACCTAACGATGGCAAGCATGCAAAATATAATATATACAGTAAGTGAGTGATGCTGAACATCTAGTGCCTGTTCTGCAGCTATAATGCTGAGTGATATTAGCTCTTTAATAGGGCTGAGGCAAGGTGTCAAAGTAATCGATGCCATGGATTGGGTAAATCCATCAGTTTGCGAAATGTGCGTCAATGAATCGCAAAGAAGTAAATCATGCTTTATCATTCTTTATATACAAGCTTGATTTATGCTTCTACATGAATAGAGACATACCCTCTACCGTAGCCGATGTGCACTTCCCAGAAAGCTAAATGCTCTTAGTAGCATCAGATGGAGTTTAGCTTGTAACTAATCACTGATGACAGATGTATGCACAATATGCATGAATGTGACTGTAGCAGGCTAGAACAAAAATATTAAGAGAAAGGCATAACTTAATTTAAATAACATTTCAGTATTAGGATTAAAAATTCTTCAAATTTTGATGCATCTAATGTTTTTAAATTAACTTACTTTATTTTCAGAAAACAGTTCTGGATTCCTCTGTCTACCACAAAAGGGGCATGCAAACCACAGTTTGAGAATAGTGGATCTAAATTGCGTTGATCTGTCTGCTAGCCAGTCTTCACACTGTACCAAGTTGTTGTTCAACTGAACATATACATTGCAAAGATGAAAATAATTTGGCACTTACAATTAATTTCAACAATGGAGATAAATAGATAGATAGATAGATAGATAGATAGATAGACAGGAAAAAACCCTCCTCTGACTGTTGAGTATTGATCAATTTCACAATAAAAATAATATCAATTTACTTGCATTACATAGATCTTTCACACCAGGTGGGTGTTTATGAATGGCTAATTTCCTATTTTGATTACAAGGCCAATATGAGCTGAATGTATCAGTCTAATGCCAGCAAAGAGCAGGAGCTGCTTCGGTGTTACTTGAACAGACAGTAGGTCACGCTGCTATCAGCCTCATGCTGACCATCACCTGCTGCGATGAACAGGAATCAATACTAAGACCCAACATCACAAGTTTATGAAGCAGATGTACTTGCCTCTTAAATTCACCATGGCTTTTAAGGCAGCTCCTCGCAGGCCTGGTCTCAAGATAAACATAACCCTCATGACTCCCTGTAATTGTTTGTTGAACAGTTCAGACAAACCGGCTGAATGAACGGAGGCTCTCAATAGTGTCTCCTTGTCACTCCAGTGACAGTTACTTTGGAGCGACTGAAAAACATGTTTTTTCTCTCTCTTTCTCAAGAAAACCCTTTTATCCTCATGTTTTTTACCCATTTCTTTTTTGCCTGAACCTGGGTGACTCAATCTTTTATTCCCTCTGGGCTAAATTGATGGTAGTGCAGGAGTTAATTGTTCAGGCATGTGTTTGGCTTCCTGATGGAGAGTGGATGTGGATCAGGGTGGGGTCAGGGTTCACGATGACATGTTTTTTTTAGGCACTGGAAATGGAGAAGAGGCCATGGGAGAGTGCTGAACATGGGGGTGAATAGGAGTTCCACCAAGGCACTTAAACCTGTCTCTATACAGCAGCCAACAAAAGAGTAAAATCATCTTACACATCAGAGACGATAGCATATCCAATGAGAGCCGCTGCTTTATGGAAACTTTTTCAAAATGACACTTTTTTAAATGTTGGACAGACAAAGAGCTGTATTGGACTGCATGAAAGGACGGACTGAAATTCAGTAAAATAACCACAGAACAGTTGACTTTCAACAGTGAACTCTTAGACAACTTCAAAAACTTTCATTTATAATATCAGACAGCCACAGCTCAAAGAATTCGATTACTGACATTTATTTTTAAAGGTCTATTTAAGGACAAGTTAAAATCAAAGGCAGCTTGAAATGAAGTGTAGAAAACCAAAAACTCTCTTATAAACAAAATACCAAAGAATTTAAAAGTTATAACTTTCTAAGGGTCAAGGAAAATACATTTTCAACCAAGTCATCTTAGATAACCTAAACAATAAGGTACATTGAGGAAATGATTATAAAAAAATCCTTTATATACAGTGTTTAGTCAAATGATGTACAGTATGATTTAAGAATGTATAGGGACTTAACTATGTTATCAGATGTATTTTATTTTATTTTCAATACATTCCATGAGAAAACCATTAACAATAATATTTTGATCCTACTAACAAGTGTTGTTTGATCATTTTCATCTGCTACCCTTTCATTAATATGAGCATTACTTGCAATGAGAAGAGGGTGCAATAGCTTAACTCCTTTTTTCAGATTTGACTGTGCCACATATCCCTCCCCCACCCACCAGAGCTCAGACCTTACTGTGCTCTTCCCCCCCTCCCGCCTCTCCCTCCAGTACACCTGTGTCACCCCCACACCACACCACCCCCCTCCACTCCCTGCCTGATCGATCCACACACCCCACCCAGATATCTCTCAACAGGAGTCACTCCATGGTCCCACCAACACCCCCAGCCTCTCCATAACAGCTGATCAAGTGAGGAAGGAGCTGAGGTGGACCAAGGCAAGGAAGGCTACTGGCCCTGATGGCATCAACTCCAGACTACTGAAGGACTGTGCAGATCAGCTCTGTAGAGTACTCCTGCACATTTTCAACCTGAGCCTCAGTCTGGAGAGAAGTTCCACTCCTGTGGAAAACATCATGCGTGGTTCCTGTACCAAAGACTGCACACCCCAGGGAGCCCAACCACTTCAGGCCAGTGGCTTTGACCTCTCACCTTATGAAGACCATGGAGAGGATAATTTTCACCTTCGACACCTGGTGAACAGCGAGATGGACCCTCTGCAGATTGCTTATCGACCTGGCATTGGTGTGGATGACGCTGTCATCTACCTGCTACACAGGTCACTTTCACACCTGGAGAGCACCGGGAGTACTGTGAGAGTCATGTTTTTTGACTTCTCCAGTGCTTTCAACACAATAGACCCATCACTGCTCAGGGGGAAGCTGGAAGGAGCGGGAGTCGACTGCCACCTGGTTGCATGGACCACCAACTACCTCACAAACAGACCGCATGTGAGGCTCCGCAACTGTGTGTCTGATGTGGTAGTCTGCAGCACGGGAGCTCCACAGGGTACAGTGCTCTCTCCTTTCCCCTTCACACTCTACACATCAGACTTCAGTTATTACATGGACAGCTGCCACCTTCAGAAGTTCTCAGACGATACAGCCATCGTTGCACGTTTGACAGAGGGGTCGATCTGGAGTACAGGAAGGTCATCACCAACTTTGTTACCTGGTGTGAACTGAACCACCCGTGCATTAATGCCAGCAAGACAAAGGAGGTGGTGATCGATTTCAGGGGGAAGGCTCCTCAAACTGCACTGGTGAACATCCAGAGTTTGGACATTGAGATCATGGAGGAGTATAAATACTTTGGTGTTCACATAAACAACAAACTGGACTGGACACGCTACACAGATGTCCTGCACAAGAAGGGCCAAAGTCGTCTCCATCTGCTGAGGAGACTGAGGTCATTTGGTGTGTGCAGGTCACTGTTAAAAACCCTCTATGACTCTGTGATAGCATCAGCTATCTTCTACGCTTTGGTCTGCTGGGACTGTGGAAGCTCAGAGAGGGACAGGAAGAGACTCAATAAGCTGGTCAAAAGGGCTGACTCAGTCTTGGACTGTCTTCTGGACTCCATTGAGGAGGTGGGTGAGAGGAGGATGTTAGCCAAGCTGACATCAATTATGGACAACCCCTCTCAACCCCAGAGGTGGCAAGTAACAAAGTAAAAATACTTCATTACTGTATTTAAGTAGATTTTTCAGATATCTGTACTTCACTTGAGTATTTATTTTCTGACGACTTTTTACTTTTACTCCCTACATTTAAACATTTTTTTTGTACTTTCTACTCCTTATATTGTCAAAACAGGCTTGTTGCTTTTTCAACTTCCATGGATGACGACACGACAAATAAAAAGTAACTACCTAGAGAGGGAAAGTCAACCGCGGAGAGAAGCGCCATGAGTTACAGGTTATGTTAGAGAGGAAACTTGCAGCAGCGACATGGAGGAAGAAAGTGAAAAACAACTTGATTAAACCAGTTTCCATGTTGATCATGATGTTTTAAGTTCTGCTGCTGAAATAGAAAACTGATTTGCACACTGCCGTTAAGTAAGCCTGTCAAAACTTGGCTAGTTTTTCTACACAAGTTGTAAAAGATACAAATTCTGTTAAAAGTAATATGTTAAGTATAGTATTGAGAGTACCAAAGCTGTTATAAAGCTGAATTATCTAGGTGCTCATGCAGGACCTATGTTCAATTCAGTCTTTTTTTTTTTTTTCCAAAATATTTTTATTGAAAAAAGTACAAAAGGATACTTCCGATCAC